>KL271389.1:421-23482 GCA_000699545.1 Podiceps cristatus | reverse complement strand
TGGTGCCATGGGCATTGCTGCTGCTCTGCACTCACTCCAGGTAACATAAAATATTCCAGCCTGCAGCAGCCACACCAGTTGCTTCCATGGGAAATCTAGGCTTGGCTCCAGGACTCTGGCCTCTTGACCTGGCTGGCCCTCAGACACCCAGCAAGGTGCTGGGGAATAGCGCATGCCTCACTCCCCCAACAGTCACAGCTACAGCTTGCGCTGCAAGGGGTGTTGGAAAAGCTCAGGGACAACAGGTTGGTTTGGAAGACACTGGTCCCAGAAGATGAAGGAGTGATGGAGAAGTGCCTAGGCTGCAAATGGTCCGTGTGAGAACTGGCTGCTCCGCTGGTGACTTTAGGGTTGATTTTTTTTCCCTGCCTCACCTCTTCTCAACCTCACAGCCTTCTTTCCCTTACAGGCACGTCTATTCACCCAGCCTCCAAGCCACCCCCTCTTTCTCTAAGTGCCTGTCCAGTGCTCATTGTTACAACATGTGAACCTCTCTGCATTTTCTTCTTTCTGCTGCCTATGGCTTTCCCATCTCCCAGCCCAGGAACGCAGTGAGTCCCTAGGCAGCATCTTCTCCACGTTCATACCCAGCACCTCACCAAGCAGAAGCCTCCCAGAACAAATGCATCCCTTCCCACCTCCCCACCCTGACTTGCAGCAAGATGGAAGCAAGTGGCTAGCCCCTCAGATACAGGGAAATCCAGGGGGGGAAAAAAATGCAAAATAGTGATTTCAATATTTCTAATATATCTAAGGGGGATTTCACTTTATTCTGACCCCAAGCGGTGGAGAGTCCAGCTCAGCTCTGGGTGAAGGTGTTGCCTGGCCCTTGCATTTCCAAACCAGTTCAGCCATGCCTAATTGTAGGCGCTATGCTATGAGACCTGACAGAATTACTTCTCCTTTAATTAAGCTCCGAGTTTACTATCTGAGGGCTGTGCCATATGGTATTGATTTTTCAGCTCGGTATGACAGCACTTGCCATGAAAGAAGCTAACCTAATTAAAGCAAGGGACACCATGCACACAGGCGGCTACTCTCACTCTTCCCTTTAATACCACTTTCTAGATTGCCTCTTCTGAATGCAAACAGGTGCCAAAATGCAGTGTCTCCGCTTGAAGGTGAATTCAAAGGTTTTGGCTGTGCAAAGAGGCCAATGTCCCATTCTCAGCACCATCCTCAGCTTGCAACGTGGCTCTGGGTCTGCCGTGACAAGCGATACCCTGGGCTTCCCCAGCTCCCTCCTCTGTGCAGCTGAGTGGGGAGATGGTGTTGGTAGAAGGGCCAGGAGATTTTGGAGCATGGCTTCTCAACACCAAGCAATGTCTCCGTTTCTCTTCAGACAGAGCAGATAATTCATTAAGGAATTTCACAGCCCTCCCACAGTTAAGGACTGGACTCTCAAGAGACATAAACTAGGGTCTTTTAGCTAAGGAGACTGACATGTGTCTGTCTCACTGAGACGACTTGGCACTACACGAGCAAATGACCCTTCACTGAAGCAGTCCTGTCCCAAACAGACCATCTAAAGGACCTATAGAAATAACAGAAAAATAACATCAAATATATCCCTGTGCATGGATCTTCTTTCTCGTCTGAGTAGAGGCCATTTCACCTTTGCAGGAAATCATATTTGGTGCTAGAAATACAGATATAAGAGGAAGAGTTCCCATAGCGCATTTCATCCATTTTGCTTAATGCTGCAGGAGAGTTCTTTGTGCCCAGCTTCCCTCCATGCTTTCAGGGATGTGTTTTCTGCACTCTGACACTGCATTCTGCAATTTTATTTTTGGATGCAGAAAGAGCTGCTTTCAACGTGCACAGACTTCCCCTTGCCTGGTTCTCCTGCCATAGCTTGGCCCTGCTCTCACCAATGTTGTCACTCCTGAGCCATCTTTTTCTCTTTTTCTTTTCTCTTCAGCTCCTTCATTGGCAGCACCTAGGTGTAAAATGTGTAAAATTTTCTTGAGGGATTAATTTTTCCAGCTTTCCTACCACCTCCTGGTCTGTGCTCTGACGTGATTCCTCCAACATAGCCTAGATGGACTTTGATGCCAAAAGGGAATATATTGTCCAAAATGAACAGATTGAATGTTACCAACAATGAACAGTCACTTAATCACCTCAAATAAGGACTTATATTATTGGTACTGTCATGCTCTGGGGGAGGGGCGGGGGGGAAAGGAGAAGGAAAATGATTAAGAGGAAGAACTAAACCTCTCCCTTGTGGGATCATTGTCTGCAGTCTTCCTTTCTGGTTTGAGGTTTTGCTGAAGATGGAATAAATGTATTTTCTTCCTATTTGGACATGGCAGCAAAGGTTCTTGTTTCCTTTTGCTGGGTACCTAGAAATGTTCCAGTTTCACTGGGGGAGAGACTCCTGGCTATCACTTTCCTTCAGCATCCCCCTGCTCACCTTGCTTTGTGGCTCCTACAGTGCTCAGCTAGCCAAAGCATCCTCCAGCCTCCTGGGAGGTGAACGCCAGCACCAGTGGCAGAAACTCTGGGGCATGCCCTTCTGCTCTTGTCACCTGTCCCAGCCCAGGGCAGGAAACCTCCGCACCAGCCCCATTTTGGGTTGCTCACTGCCCCAGCCAACACAGCATCTCTGAGGGTGGACAGAGCCCACCCAGGAGGGGAAACTGCCACTGAGAGTGTCTCACCCCACTTACCTTTGCTTTTGTTGGCCATCCTGGAACCGTAACACTCTGGAGCACAAACAGGCGGGTTACCTGTGTCTCCCCTCCTAGCTGGGAGCCCACGGCCCTTCTTTCCCTCCCTTTTTAAGTGACTTCCCCTTTGTTTCTTTAGCTCACGAGGGGAAATGTAAGTAAGCCCCGTGGCCCCACATGGTGGCTGAGTTGTTTGGCAAAGGAGGCACTTGGGCTGGGGGAAGCCCTGACAGCACTGGCGTGAACCATGGCTGGCATGAGCTGTGTGGCAGGCTGCAAGGCAGCCATCCCCAGGGGCAACCTGAGAAAAGAGGCAATTAGCCAGCCCCTCACCAGCACAGCGGGAGCAGTTCAAGGGGAAAGAAAAGCCGAGCCCTGGTGGTAATGACATTTTTCCACATGGATAAATGCATTGATCTGTGACAAACAATACCAGGCTGTGCCTCTGCCCGTGGTGGAGAGGAGGAGGGATGGGAGAGCTTGCCCATGCAAGATGTTAGAGGCAGAAGCTTCCCAGCTTCCCTGCAAGAAGCTGGACATATGTGGAAGATGGGGCCCTAAGGATGTCCCTCCAGCCCCTGCTGAAACCACAGCCGAGGTCTTGCTTCTCAGCAGGTGCCAGGAGCTCCTCCTTAAAGGCAAGCGCAATGCAGGCAGGCCTCATGCATGATCCCATCCCAGAAAGTCCTGCAGAGCAGAAAAGCAGGGTACAGAGCTCTCCAGCAAAGCCTGATAACAGAGCTACTCTGGGGTAAAACACCTATTCATTGAGGCTAAACCAGTAACAATTAAATCTGCTTCTGTCCCTGATATCCTAACTCATCACTGTAGCTGAAAATAGTCTGGTGACCACATATAAATACCACTACTCAGACAGAAGTGGTGGCATGTCTCAGTGATGAAAGAAGGAACAATTTATGAACAATTTACTGATTAAAAAGTGAAGGAGCGATTTATGAGAGGACAGGATGCCCTGGAGCAGGGAGTATGGAAGACAAAACAATGGGATAAGGAAGCATAATCAAGGGGCCCAACCATAGCACATCCTTGTTTGAGTCCTTGAATTTGTAACTGAATGAGCATTCCAGAGAAGATAAACAGAACTCTGCCTGAATTTAGCTAATTAACACAGTAAAAGACACACCCCTAGATTGTTGTCACCCCCTACTCACAGAAGCCCCTTCCCCATAGAGCATGTGTAGTGAAATAAATGTGTGCTGTGCCTTTAAGCAGAGGTGAGGCATGTAAGAACCAATGCAGAAGAGGGTAACTAAGCCTAACTGTGAAAGTGCTGGTAACAGTTGCTCAAAGTTTATAAATGCTAACCATATGTTAGCCGAGGAGTGCTGGCTTTGTGGAATTACCACCTAGCATACATCTTCTTGCAAACGTGAATTAAATTAAATACCTCTACTTTGTGTGTATATTGGCATTTTGCAGACCGGGTGAACGACTCCACTTGAGGAACACCAGGAGCAGCACACTCTCTAAGGACCAGGCATCATGGGTGTCTGAGAAGAACACATAGGAGTGTATTATTAGTGTCTTGTCATCAAGTGAACAAAGTGGTTTAGGAGAGCACAGGGCAAGGCACGCATCCTGCCCAAAGAGCTTAAATTCTAAGCTTTAATCGGAAGAATTAGGGCTTTACTTTGTCTCTAACTTAATCAGAATGAATAACGGAGGTGGTCATGCCATTTCATGGGCAGGGTGCTATCTGCTTGGGGCATTCCTTCCTGCCTTGCGTGCCCCACGGCAGACCCCTGGGTGACCAGGGTCTGACCACTGGTGACAGTTGCTGTCTCAATGGCCATGGCTCAGCTCTGAGCATCTCGGGCAGGACGACAGCCCTCTTGGCCCTGGGGGAAGCTGCCTGGGCTGGTTTTGCCCTCCCATTTGAGGCTTAGCTCTAGGTGGGCCCCCACAGAGCTGTCTGAGGTCTCAGCTACCTAGAAACACGTGCAGCTCCAGCAAGTCTCCTATGTCTCTGCTCACTCAGCAATCTCTTTTGTGCTGGAGCCATCAGGAAATGGCTCCTGATGGTCATTTCATTGCCAGCTGGGCTGTAGCCTGGGACCTGGTTTAGCCCAGCTTCCAGCACCCGTGCAGTCATGTGTCTCTGCCATGCATGTAACAGAGTTGAACCAGGACTCCTAGCAGCAATAGTGAGCATAAAGGTAGGAGATTTGTTCCCTTTGTGGCAGGTATTTCCACCCATGACAACCGGGGTTGCAGACGCCTTGGCAGGCCAGGACATGTGCACTGGGAAAGGACCTGGAGCTAAACCCAGGGCAAGCATCGCACTTACCCCTGGCTCATCACCTGCCTCACCCACTACATTGTCATGGGATTGATTTTCCTTACTTTTTAACTGCAAAATGGCACTTGGAGTGACTTTTCACCTGGCAAGCTCCAGTTCGAGGCAAAGAGCCACAAACTGTGATTGGAAGCAAACTGCCCCGTCTTTTTGATGTGAGCTGCAACAGTTGGAGGGCTTTTGTCACTCACTTGTTTCCACTCTCTTCTTTTTGACACTCTCTTCTGATCACTTTTGGACAGGAGCAAGCAGACCCCACTGCAAAGCTGGACCCCAGCTGCCCTGGGCATGGTGCCACTCCACCACCCTCCTCCCCAGACAGAGCAAATTCCTGACTATGGCAGCAGGCACATACACTGGATGTGACCCTCATCCCAGCTCCTCTCACTCCTCGCTGCATTTCCAGTCCACAGAAGTGGCTCTGATCTTCCTGAGCAAAATCTAATCAGGCCTGTGTAAAAATACAGAGGGGTAAAGAAAAGCCTCAACCATATTTTTAAATAATACCAAAAAGCTTTAAGTATTCGGTCAGCCTGCTTGTTCTTACTGCCTGGGATCAGCCTGATTATTCAGGGATTCATTTTTATTTCTGAGTTTTATTTTTTCTCATTTAACAGCTGCACATTAATAAAAACTCTATTTATTGGAGGATTTGGCTGGGATTGCTATAATAAAATAGAAGGATTTGTGCTGGGTACTAAAGGAACTCTCTGCAAAAAGTAGTGTTTTTCTAGTGATTAGGAGCACCGGAACATATTGTTTTGCTGTGTAGCCCTGTCACTGCCGAGGACGGTGACAGATGTCTTGTGTTAATGTTGAATGATTAAATGCCATTTCTGAAGCCACTCCCTAGCTGTGTAGCACAGTGCTGCTTCACCCACACAATCTGCCTTCAATCTGTTCCATTTGCTGCAAGCATCCTGCTTTGCTGTCAAGGAGCCTCCATCACAACTTGGGTTGCACACTTTGCCCCAGGGACAGCCTACATCCAGCCAATGTCTGCCTTTTCGTCACCCTGTAAGGACCAGATTGACCACCATTGCAACTCAAAGATGGAGGACGCAGCTGGTGGAAGCAGAGAGAGAAGTACAGCTCTTGGGCTTCTCATCCTCTCGTGCTGTCCTTTACCCGCACCACTAGTGAGGGCAGGTTTGGTGGGAAACGTGAGGTCAGCCCAAGATGTCACTATTTCCAGCTCTATGCACTGTTCTGCTAAAAGAGGTGATATGTCCCTGCATGCTTGCCTCTCTTCTATCCATAGGCTGCTGCTTGTGTCAGCGGGGGCTTCCTTGATCTCATTTTTAGACATCACCTTTAAGTATGGCACAGAACATCCCAGTCATGGGTGTCTCTACACAGCCACGTCCAGCTGCACTAGGGCCTTCACAAGCCCTCTAGCCCTGGCTTACCTGTTTTCCAGTGTCCCCAACACATCTCTTTTCATTCCTTTATTCTGTTAAACCACTACAGTCTACAAACTGCATCCTGCTCTGCTCAAAACCAGTTAGGTAACTCAGCTCTGGGAAAAAGAGCCTCTGCCCAGGAGGAGAAGATGGGCAGGCTGGCAGCAAGGTGGAAATGGTGTCTCACTGCCGTCCACCTGAAATTTAGCAAATTGCAATGCTTCTCTTCTAAAAGACTTCTATAGCCTCGGCAAACACACACAGAGATACCCAGGGAGATGTGCGCGCACACACACACACATATACACAGATCCTTGATCAGAACATCTGTATCCTCTGGAAGTATGTTGTCTTCACAAAACCATTATCTGTTTGGCATCTGTTGCAATGACCTACTCCAGCGACAAGTCCTGCGCACACCGCTTCTGGCCCACACACACGTGCACGACATCTGAGTCCAACACAGCACAGAGGACAAATAAGGTTGTTTCTCCAAATAGAGCTGATATGGTGGGGGAAGGGAGGAGCCGGCTGGGGAAAATCTGGCCGTTCACATGCATTCACACATGTTGCTACAAGTCCTGTCAGTCAAGGAGGAAACATAGTAGTGGGACTTTGGCAAGCTGGGAGGTGCACAAAGATGTTAAGGAAGGGGATGCCCTCTTGGGAAGCCAAGCCAAGATGGTGCAACTGCACCCACTCATGTCATCTGCAAACAGTGCCTTTCTGCACATCTCTGTTCCCTCTGTTCATCCCTCTCTGTGCAGCCATGGATTTGGGGGCGATATCCCCCCCTCATCCCAGGACCAAGTGTTATCGAAGAGGTCATCCCCCAGGCTGCAGCGATCTGGCTGCACAAGGCAGCTCTTCTGGAAAGAGGAAGCAGGGGGGCAAGGTGGTGCCAAACAGCAAGAGCCCCAAATTGACTTATTTCTACCACCTCTCCTTTTAAAAAGAATATGAAACCTGCTGTCACTCACTAATCCATCAGCTTGACAGGTCAAGTAAAAGCAGGTTGCCTATTCGCTTTCACTTCTCCCCCAACTTAATCTCTGTGCTAAATTACAAGTTGATAATGGGTTCCCATTAATTATTGATTTTCCAGATAATACTTGTTAAAGTAGAATTAACGCTATTGTTTCTGAACAAATACTGCCCAAATACTGTGTTTTGCGGGCTTGTAATCAGCTTTACCCACTTCTCCTCTAATCTGATTGAAACAGATTTCCTACCAAATCTTTTTTATCATTTTGTTGATATTAAAAGGTCACATATTTATGCCTGTCCAAAAGTTTAATTTAAGTTACTGCAGTTGATTATTGTTACGTGTTCATGAGCAAACAGCAGAATGCTGATAGACACAACTTTAATTTAGACAGGGAATGAAGAAGCAGAGAGAAAACCAAAGAAGTACACTTGCCATGGTGTTCAGTGAGTGATGTTAGGCATTGTACATTTTAGCTTATTTTCCCAAGCCCTATATTATGATTCCATTCATCATAATACCTTTTGACCTGCTGCATTTACTCCATCATAATTATCCTTTAATACTCTTATAAATGAACTTTTAGCTTATCATCTGTTAATTCTCAGAACAAGCAAAGCACACACGTAACAAACAAAGCCATCTAAATAAAGTATTTAACCCTTTTGGTGGCTTTCCCTGATTATTCAAAGGCAAGCCTTTGAATAGGTAGGTGGCTTAATTACACCTCCTCTCACGAGGTGCAGAGCGTGTGATGGCATTTCAGCCCCTCTTCAAGCCAAGACCTATCAAACGACTCTCTGAAAAGCAATGAATTAAAACCAAAGCAAAACTTGCTGTCAATAGTATCATGGACCAGTCTTGGATTTCTGCAGTGTTGAGTGGCTATCCAAGCCAAATGGCACACAGGACCTGAAATGAGCTAATTAGAAAGGAAAGGTGAAGGCAACTTGTCTCAAGCACTTGAGAGGCTTCAGTTCAATTTCCAGCTTGGCCATGAGCTCTCAGTGAGCCCCTGGACAATTCATCTCTCTAATGTGGAGGGAATACCCCTGCCAGATCTGTCCTGTGTACCTGCAGCTTGGAGCAGAGACTGTTTTTCACAATACAGCCATCAAAGAGCTCACAGTACTAAACACTATATCATCTTCCACCTTGTTTCTCCTCCACGACCAAGCTCAAGCCACAGTGGGAAATGGAGACACACCAGCTTGTTCCATTTACTCTGTTTCAGGGTTTGGCACATAATCACATATCAGCTATGGTCTCAACAAAGGTTTGGCCAGCAGGTTGAGGGAGGTGATTCTGCCCCTCTACTCTGCTCTGGTGAGACCCCACCTGGAGTGCTGCATCCAGCTCTGGGGCCTCCAACACAAAAAGGACATGGATGTGTTGGAGCAGGTCCAGAGGAGGGCCATGAAGATGATCAGAGGGCTGGAGCACCTCTACTATGAAGACAGGCTGAAAGAGTTGGGGTTGTTCAGCCTGGAGAAGAGAAGGCTCTGAGGTGACCTTATAGCAGCCTTGCAGTACCTTAAGGGGGCCTCTGGGAAGGATGGAGAGGGGCTTTTTACAAGGGCATGTAGTGAAAGGACAAGGGGGAATGGTTTTAAACTAAAGGAGGGCAGATTTAGATTAGAAATGAGGAAGAAATTCTTCACAATGAGAGTGGTGAGGCACTGGAACAGGTTGCCCAGAGAAGTTGTGGATGCCCCATCCCTGGAAGTGCTCAAGGCCAGGTTGGACGGGGCTCTGAGCATCTAATGGAAGGTGGCAGGGGGGTTGGCACTAGATGATCTCTAAGGTCCCTTCCGACCCTAACCATTCTATGATTCTATGATTCTGTAAATACAAATGTTCCAGCAATATTATATATGGGGAGCACAAGGACCAACACTGTTTTTCATCTGTAGCTGTGTACAGGCAAGATGCTGCGGACTGGAGACATCATCTGCTAGCAGAGTCCTCTTTGTCCTTCATAATCCAGGAGGGACAAGAGTCTCCCAGTACTCCCACCGCCTTGGACACCTGCCACTGGCCTGGCATGTCAGACTCTCTCAAACTCTTCTGCAGATGGCAAAGCTGTGGCCCATCTCTGCTGTGACCTGATTTCCCTTTTCCACCTTGCAACGAGCGTGAGGTAGGTGGCACTGGTCAGTGCCTGCCTCCCGAGGTCGGGGAGAGGTGCCTGGACACCCACTGCCCAGACAGCCCTGCTACCCATGCATTTCTGAATGTCCCAGAGGGAGAAAAGATCCGTAAGTGGCACAATGAGGGATCCCCTCTTCAGAAGGAGATGCCTACTGCTGCCACTGATGCAATCGCAGCTCCTTTTGCCACAGTCACGCCAGTCTTCTTGCTGCAGTTATTTATTATTAACATGACAAACATATCATGTGCCTTTTGCAGAGAGTTTGCTAAACTTGGACATACAAGGGCAGAGAAATGTAGCATTATTTTCCCCAAAGGAGCTGAGACAGAGGTTAAAGACCAGCTCCAATACAGGTTTTAGCTCCCTGAGGCTCAGACTTCAGGTGTTTATGTGCAACCCTGCCAACATTAAACACCTTCTCAGCAGCTGGTCAATGGTCAGCCCGAGTAGCTGCACATTTTCCTAGGACACACAGCAATGAGGTCCTGCAGGCAGAGCAAGGAATGGAGATGGGTGGATGTTTCAACCACCAGGTCACTATCCTAAAATTGCTCCACATACAGCAGGGATTCATCTATTTCTGCATTTCCTTACCCGCACGCATCCTGCACCTGACTGTTCCGAAGGTGAACTGCTTTCATTTTCCATCAGTTCATCAGAGACTATCTCACCTGCATAATCCAGAGCTAGAGGACAACTCACTAGAGACAATTCTTAAGATCCTCTTTCATAGACTGGGTAAATTCTGCAACTTGCCAGTGAAAATCAAACAGATTTCCATGGAAATTTGATGACATTCAATGAAAAGCTATTAGCGTGCAGAATGAGAAAATACCTAATTCTTGCAAAGAAGGTTTTATGTCCATAAGTGCATCTACAATAACCTGAAAGGGTTAGATTATAGCTAGTAATGCCAGAAAGACCTCTAAAGGAGATTAACTCAGGAGTTTTGTTATTAAAGGTGTACTGTTCATAAGTCTAACTCCACTAGAGGGATAGACACTAAACAGTACTCATAAAGGTTAACAGCCCTGAGCAGCTCTATGAGACAACTTGCCCACATTGGTGCATATTCCAATAAAAAAAAGATCTCAGTAAATGACAGAGGAAACAGCCATCCTCTTTGGTCCCCAGCCCATCTTATTTGCTCTCTAATATTATTTGCTCTCACAAAATCCTGTTATAGTCTTTTCCCTGGTTTTGCCAGCAAGATGATGATTCTTTCAAAGTCACAGGGCTGGATCCTCAGCTGCTGTGGACTGACCCAGCTTCGTCAGCTAATGGGACTATGTTGACTTACATCAGCTGGGAATTTGGTTGCTCCCCTGCTTCACGTAGAACGGACTTACAAAGATTATCATCTAGCTTTAAAACTATCATGTATTTATTATAAGAAATCACCCTAAAAGCATTTTTCCCTATTCAGTTTTTAAGAATTCAATCCTCTGCTGTAGCTTAAGGACAAACAATTTCACAATTACCACCAGCAGAGCCAAGGCCAACTTGGGAAATTTTTATTTATTTCCTGTTAACATAATCCATATTCCACCAAATCTGCCATGTGAAATATGTTCCTGTGTAGTACCAAAGTGTTAATGGCACAGAGTAAAACTGCAAGCTGGTTTGAAATGCAGAGATTTTGAAGGAAAATATATGAAATCACATAATGCAGCTCCATAATCGTTTGACAATAAATGTTCCTTTTATCTGATTATTATTTCAGTTGTGTGTCTTTAATAAAATGCAGCAGTTACCCATTCCCCAAATCATTTGGACCACACTTATGACCAAAGCACAGTGGCCTGTACAAGGAAAGATGGATCCTGGTCCTTCATTACCCCTTGCACAGCCTGAGCTCCTCAAATCTTAGGACCATTAATGGGATGAGACATAGGATCACATCATTAATTGCTTTAAGCTGCAGTAATGCCAATGAAATAGTTGCACCAGTGGTTACCAATTGGCAGGCAAGAAATGGAGAGGACCAATACAGTATTATAAAGATGACACTGAAAAAGACCATGACTAATAGAGTCAAAGAAAGTAAGAAGGAAGTCTCTATGTTTACCAAGAGCAAACATACCTGCTGCTCATTAGCTAGCTTTCCTACAATATGCTGCTTGTTATGCTGCCATTCATGGTTCAGAATAATTTTCTTTTAGTCAATAAACTTTTGAAGTTTTAAACAAGGAAAAAAGCAGTGGCCCCATCTTTTGGTGATAGCTGCAGGAAACTACCAGCTCCTTAACATTCCAAGGGGAAATTCTCCAACACTAACAGATGACTTAATTGTAACGAATTCAGGGGAGCTAACACCAGGGAAGTCCTGCTTTTTACCATTTCAGAAAAGACAAATGATCCTTTCCCATCAGATTAGAAGGTGGCTCAAAGAATGTAAGCATGTTGATAAAATAATACCATGGCCTCTCAAAGGTATTTGATTTCATTCTGGTTTAAAAAGAAATGAGTGTTACACAATATTGCCTGTGCCCATATTGACCAGTTTTTAATCTATCTAACTGCTAAATCCTCAAATCAGCACCAGCCTCTTCTCAGCCCAGTAGGGTTTGGTTAACTACTGGGCTGCAAAAATACATTAAATGTTACTGGGTTTTCATCACATTTGCAGAGGATTCAAAAATGATCACTAAAGATCACAGAGTCAGGTTAGATATGCAGACAAATTTAACTACCCACAGAAATATATTATTGTTTTCAAAAAAGCTACAGCCAAACACAAGTCTACATCTCCATGGAAAAAAGATGGTGACTGGAGATGGTCCTTTGGGATGATGCCGAAAATAGCTGAAGAAAAGGTTGAATAAAATACCATGGTTGGAACACATTCTCTCTCTGAAGTGAGATGAATTTGGATAAGAAAGAAGGGACATATTTTTCACCATCCGTACCCTAATGTTATTTACAACACCCAAAAAAAGGGTGTTGTTAACTGTGCCAACTATGAACTTGGCTGTTCATACATAGTGTCATGTGTACATGGGGTACGGTAAAATGATTCACCCCCAGAAAAGACATTATTAGAAACTAGGGCATAAAAATATGAGGTGGAGATAGATTTTTCTCTTTTTTCTTTTGTTGTTGTTCTTTTGTGGCCCCTGGGGACTTGGCAACAGAAATGTAGAGGGGGATTTGCCATAGGTAACTCACCTGATCAGTGTGCAAGAAAATACATGTTAAATTTGCGGAGGAGGTCAGGAAAGATGCAACTTCTTTTGCCTTCACAAATTCTGCAATTAGAAAGGAAGAGTCCCTGCATTTTGCCTTCTAAATAGTCAAGTGGGGAAAAAATAGTCCAATAAAATTGCAGAAGCAGCATGGGAATCATACTGCCTTGGTCATCCCATGCTGTCCTCACTCAGCAAGATGCCGGCTCTTTGGGAAAAAAAAGTAACCTGGCATACTTCACTGCTGACTGCAAACCAGTTACATAGATCTGTGACATAAGTCTGATTTTCACATGTGCCTCACTCTATCCCATTCCCACTGAAAGCTATGAAGACTGCACGCTCGCAGCAGCCCAGAAAATCAGGCACTGTGTATCTGTAAAGAAATGCCTGTGGGCTTTTTATGTCTTTTTCTTGTAATAAACAGGCAACGATGAATGCAGCGAAGGAAGATGTGCCAGAGCAGATTAATGTGTCAGAGAACAAGCCACCAGAGCCAGGCTGGACAGAAAGGAAGTGGCTGACCTAGTGTAAATGCATAGCCCTTCATTAAAGTCAGCCACTATGCCAAATAATTCAAGAGACAATTCTTGTTACACCAGTAATTTTCAAAGTCTTTATAGTTGTCAAGCATATTTTCAGAGCAGTAAGTTTTCTTTCTTTACCCTGATCAACTACTTGGAGTTAAAGATAGTCCCATAGAGCATCTAGAACAGCAGCTTCTGAAATTTCCCAGAAGAAATGCAGATGCCCGTGTAGCACATTCACTCCTCCTGACCACAACTTGCTTTTCTATAACTTTTCACAGCCCCAGCAGTAGCCCTTGGACTGCCAAGCATCTAGATGTCTGGCTGAAATCCGGTGGTCCAGAAGGTGATATAGTAGAAGCTGAATAGTTGTATTAGGGCCTGCAAGGCATGCAAGGTAAGCAGCTGAGCTAAAACCCAGCTCAGGATGGTGAAGAAACATCAGTAGGTTCAAAGCTGGATAACTGAACCCTTAGACACCCGTGGAGATTATCAAAGTCGGTAAGAGCACAAACTCTTTCTTAGGCATGCACAGATTAATTGAAATGTCTGACTAAAATGCCCAAGTATGACAGATAGAGCCACACCTCATCTATATTCTTCTACTGATCAGGTAGCAGTGATCTGCAGTTTGGGTTTTTGAACTGGAGAATGAAATCCAGTGTGAACACTGAGCAAGACTCTCTGTTCAGTAGACTCCTTTCCTTCCAAGATGACTCTACACCAGCTCCAGCAAATTCAGACCAGATTAAAACTGATGTTGTTAAATCAGGCTGAATATATTGGTGGCTCTGGTACTACTTTGGCTGTTGAAATCCCAACATGGGATTTCTCCAGAAATGAAGGAACTATTCAGTTACAGGACTGGGGTCACATCTCCAAGCACAGAGCATGTGCACCAGCAATGGCAGTACAAGCTGACAGCTGTCATATATTTTCTCTCACCAGAAAAAAAAAAAAAAAAAAAAAAAAACAAACTCTTAAATGAGAAAAAAACTTTGCACAACACATGCCACTACTACACCAGCATCAACCCAGAGGCTTAGAAACACACAGAGGCAACATCCCTGGGAACCACTCTTTTCCTTCCAGGGATTCTGCCCATTTCCTGTCCTCTCCTAGGAAGAGAGGAGAACTGCGTGTGTGTGAGGAGAAAGGCATTTGTTGAAATTACCTTATTTATTCATGAGCCTTCCTTAATAGAAAGATAAGAATAATAAAACCTGTGGGAGCAATGTAACTAATTCATGCGCGGATGTGTAAATGGGCAATTTGCAAACTAATTGCTGCCGCACAATACGCTGAGCAGACAGGTTGTCCGAACACTGGCTCTGCGTACTTTTTGTACGCAACGGCTGCCTGGTAAGAGGCGGTTGAAATGCTTTCTGGGCAGACAATGGGCTTGCTCAAGTGTGCAACTATTTCAGAGGGAAGCTATCCCGCCCACCCCGGGTGGCAAAGGTTTGTTCTGCCTGCGTCCAGCTGCCGTGTCCTGCCAGGAAAATATAGGGGCCATGTGCAGGACAAAACAGTTTTGCCTTATTGCCTCTGCTGGCTCACAAGGACGCAGAGAATATCAGCAGCATATGGGCCTCGGGGGATTTCAGCCATTTAACAAACATTATATGCTCCATAACAAAACAACAATATTTCGGTACTTAGATCAACCAAATAACTAAATTAAATTCTCTAGACAGTGAGGGCTGGTATGCTAATTGGCTTGCCTGGTGGATTTCCTATGCGGCTCCCCAAGAAACAGATTGGCCCATTTTTCAGGCAACTGATTGTTAATTGGAGTAACGAATAGCAGGCTGGAGGGGCCGATCACTTTGCTTGGTAAATTCAGACCCCTGTTATTGATGAGGACGAGCTAGAGGTGAAGTGGTTTTCATGGGAGGTGGGCAGACAGGCTGGTGCCAGGTCAACCCAAACATGTTTTTCTTTCCCTTTACACTAGGAACACAAGGGAAGGTTTAGCACCTGATTCTCCTATCCCTCTGGGATGCTGCACTCTTCAAACAGCTGAATCACCCACAAGAAGGGCTTCGCCCATTGACAGCAGAAGGCCAGCTGGTACCTTTATGGAGCAGGCTTCTGAAGATCTCCTGCTCTGGCTCTGTGGTCCCTAACACAGGCAACCTCTGTTGCCTCTGGGAAAAGCCTTGGTTTTGCTACACATTGCTTCCCTGGTAGCTCTGATGGGCTGATGATGAGGGCTTGAGGGTCAGGAGCAGGCGGGTACAGCCAGGTCAGCAAGACACAGCTCCAAGGCTTCTCCATTCATCGTCCCAGCTCCTGCATTCTCAGCAGGCCACACAGCCCCTGCTCCTTCCCACTCACTCACCAACAGTGGTTCTGGTTCCCCGCTATCCCAGCTTCCCAAGCTGGTTAGAGGAACACAACCGGGGTGTGGGGAAGTTGAAGCTTGGGGTCTTGTCTGCTCTTTGAACCAGAAGACCCAGCTGGCAAGCCTGCACTGGCAAGGATGAAGGCTGTTACCTTGTTTCCCACCCCACTCTCTCCAATGCCTGGCTTCAATTTCAAAGACAGTGTGACAATGTTGAGCCCTCTCTGTTCCCACAAACTTTGTTGTAAGCCAAGATCTCAGCATCTTACCAGGGCTGAGCAGCCCTCTTGAGATCAGGCTCCATGGCAGCACATGGGACACCTGCAAGCTCTTCTGAGCAAGCTTCCTTGCAACTGCTTTCTGCACCAAGACCCAATGACTGCCTGAAAATCATGGCCAAACCAAAGACTATATTCATAACATTTTAGAAATGGGTCCCTTTAGGGTATTTCAAGTACTATTCTGCAACTCATGAGCTTTTCAGTTTGATAGCTGAACCAAAAAATAGCTTTTCTAAATTCACAGTTACTCAACCAAAATATTTTAACTTGTTAATACATCACCTTTCCAGACAGCCACAGTTATTTTCAAAAGTAATTAATGCTTTTTGCTGTCTGCATTTCTGGGCACCCAAGGTGGGTGCTCCAAAAGGCCCAGTCCTCAAAGGGCAGGAAGGCTGGTTTTAGAAAAAAGTTTTCTTAAA
The DNA here is from genome assembly GCA_000699545.1 of Podiceps cristatus. Lineage (NCBI taxonomy): Eukaryota > Metazoa > Chordata > Aves > Podicipediformes > Podicipedidae > Podiceps > Podiceps cristatus. The sequence continues at coordinate 7,191 of KL271389.1, read as the reverse complement.
GTGCTTCGGGTTGAAAAGCAGAGATTTCCTATGTTTGCTTCTCTCAGTGAGTTGATCATAACTATTCATCCAGGCACTTCTGCATTTACCCTGGCATACAAGTGATTTACAACCAACAGTGAATCACTGGGGCACTAGAAAATATGTTCATCTCATAGGAACTAAACTACTGAAAATTAGTTTGCTTCTTCAAGGAAGCTTAGAAATACTGAGAAATAATCCTGCAGCTCCTGAAGCATCAATGATTGAAGGCTAACAACAGGCTGCCACTAACATGTGTCAGTAGTTGGTGCAAGACATGAAAAAACTGAGAGTACTTCTTTCCTTTCAAAGGTGCACGATGATTATTTCACACACAAAACTTTAGGCACCTCCTAACAAATGAGAGGTTGACAGTGTTTCAGAGCAGAAAAGCTCTGAAGACTTTCTGGCTCATTCTCCATTATGAGACTCTAAGCATTCATCATCAATGTACAGGGTCAGGCAAAACCACATGGAGGACTGGGAGCACTGAACTCCTCTTTAAGGGGCACTGGGATAGCAGAGCACCTCCAAAAATGGCTCTCAGGGCACAAGAAGCAACATTCAATGAAGAAGAGAACAATACTGCACGTGGATCTGATGCAAATGTTTAAGCTGGGCATAGACCTCTGGATACAATGTCGCATTTTTGAAGGTACCCTAAATTTAAGTCAAGGTTTGCTTCTGATGTACTCCTCTGCAGCTTCTGAGATAAATACAAGAACAGCACCTGTGAACAGCTATTAACATCTCCCTCCATAAAGCTGACATGAAAGTTTCATAGACCGAAACCCACAGAGCCTCTCTCACCTCCCTGGCTTTGGCTCCTCTTGTTGCTCAAGGAAAGCAGTGCAAGAGAAGGCTGTGCTGCCTCAGACAGCACTGTCGCATTGCAATGGGCCTCTAAAGGTAGATTTTGCTCTTTAGTCTGATTCAGTCACATTTTTGTACAATGAAGAAACGTGCTAGAAACTCTTCAGGTCAGATTTAATTTTAAGATTGGATACCTTGGGCTATATACATAGTGGGGAGTGGGCAGCCAGTTTTATTTTCCTGTTTCCATTTCTACACACATAGAGCAATAGAATATTATCAATATTATGGAAAGACAGCCACTTTCAGTTTTCTGTTCTTCATAATTTTAACTTACTTCTAACTTGCTTTATATAATAGCCATTGAAAATATCATAAGACAGAGAAAATTCATCATGAAACTAAACAGTGTGAAAACAAGTAATCACTTGAAGGTGCAAATCATTGCATAAAACCCACAACTACTGTCTGTAGTCATCAGTCTAACTGGCAGCTGATTACCAGGGGTATTTTTCAGAGGTCGATACCATCTAGGTCTTTGGGCTGGGCTGTATTAGCAAAAGGGGAGCCAGCAGGAGAGGGAGGAGATCCTACTCCTCCATTCAGCAGTCATTTGTTCAATCTGGAGGAGAGAAGGCAAAGGGGAGAGCTTATTGATATCTGCAGCTACCTAAAGAAGAGAAGATGGAGCCAGGCTCTTCCCAGAGATCTTCAGAGACAGCAGAAAATAAATAATGTACATATTTGTACAAAAGCTTGTCCCACACACACTCACTGGTAGAACATATATTTTTGACTGCCTGGAAACCCATCCCTAACATGAGACACAGAGAACAATTCCTGAAATTGTGAACAGTTAAAAATGGCAGAAATTTGTTTTCACTTACCCATCCTCCTCACCCATTTCTTCCTCAAAACAAGCTTCTTGAAGGAATTATGGATAATATTCAACACAGTGCTATGTGACAGCCCACAAATGGATGCATTTCTAATGAATTTGGGGAAGTTAAAAACTAATTGATAGCCAACATGAAAAAAATCTGGGGAATTCTGCTTAATTAGATTACACTCTGCATACCCTGTCTGTATGAATGAGGACACAGCAGTGGAAACTGCCTGACAGCATTTTTAATACAACTGCTAGGGTTTGTAGTAGCAGACATCTGTTTTAAAGCCATGATCCAAATCTGCCCCTAGAGGCCAATCATCCAGGCTTTGGACCTCAGTCTAAAACATTAAAAGCAAAATTCGTACTTGCTGGGAGCAGGTGCAATTCCATTAAACTCAACACATTTCAATGTCACCCTAGATTTCAAGCAGTTCATACAATCTGCAAGTAAGGCACAAGAGCAAGGAGAAATAAACCCATTTATTATAAAATGTTCAAAGATCAGCAGGGTGTAGTAATGTTGTTTGCATCCCTAGAAACGTGTCTCAATAGAGTGACCGAAATGCAAAGCACACTCAGCCTCTACTAGCTCCCCTACAAGACAAGGGCTTGAAAATTTTGCTGTATTTTCTCCCTCATGCTTCACTTTCTTGCATACATGCATGAGGATATATCCTCGTGCATAGAAAAGCAATAAGAACAATTTTTTTTTTTTCTCTGAAAGCAGAATCAATTCATATTTTATTGCAATAATCCAAGGCACAGGTCAAATATGGAGGGGGCAAAGGGGGAAAAAATGGAAATGATCCTTCCATACATCACTGCAGACAACAGGCACACATCTCGGTATAAATAAATAACTGCTAAGCCATCCCCATTCATGTTTCTAATTAGTGCAACCTATTTAACAAATAGACACATAATATAGGTCAATTATGTAGGTCATGATAAATTTGTGAACTTCAGCCTGTAGGGCACCAAAAAGACCACGTTGAGGCAGTATTTTCAAAGTTACAGCTCATTTGTGCACATGGCTTGCGAACAGCAGGGAGGAACAACAGAAACCTGCTCAGTTTTTCTGTTTTGTCATACTACAGCCACAACTACTAACAAAAACATCAGTGGCATCCCCCGGGAGACACCCTCTGTGATACAATCACAGAACGCGGTGGAGCCCATCCAGTATTTATTCTAGACAAATCCAATGCAAAGCCACTAAGATCATCTATTACACCCTATATGCAGAGCCAGAAAAGCAAAATCAGTGGAAGGCCTACATGTGAATATGGCAAAGGCATGTTTTCTTCCTGATTTCCTCAGAATAGGAGGCTTATGTGATTGTTTTGCACACTTGCTGCCCCTCCAAAGCTACTGAACTAGTTCTTATTTTCAGCCACAACTGCCAGAAATATAAACACCTCCAAGATGTTTAATTTCTATGAGTTTGTAAAAAACTGGTGGGTATCCAAAGATGGAGAGATCTCTTATTGATGCTTTCTTTGTAGGAAAGGAAATAGCAACTCATCATTTATCTAGTACGTTTGATCACGGCCCTCTGCCCAGGGACAGATGTAGCTCCAGTGAAGCCACAGTCCTGCCTTGCTAGAAATTTGGAGGAGGAATGATGAGGAACCACAGTGGAGGGCATCAGAGAACAGCAGGTGCCAGGTGGGGTTTCAGATAAGTGACAGGACTGCAGAACTACCTATCCTGCTCAGGGATATGGGGAGGACATAGGGATAGAATATCACAGCAAACACTACAGTTGTGTGGTTTGCAGCAGGGAGATAAAGGAGTTGTGGGACTCAGATCTGCAGGGAAACAAGCTTAATGTTCACTGTTCAGTGAATATAACTTTTTTTTTTTTTCTGCTAAAGGTCAGCACTAGTATAATTTGTTCTTTGAGAGGAAGGGGAGAAAATGGATCTTGGATGGGAAATTAAGCTGTAGGTTTAGTTGCTGTTGCCTTTCCTTAGCATTTCCAAAATATTTTTTTCTTCAGGCAATCCCAAAAAATCTTCAAATGAAATATCTCAGGGTACCTGAGGTACTCTTTTATACCTTAAGCATGCAATAGTATTAATAACATTATTAGTTAAGTGGCTGAGGAGCACCTGGGACCCAGGACACAGCTGGGAACTGAGATGCAGAGCAACAGCAGTTGGAAGGCTGGTGCTTGAGCACCCATGGCCTGTTATGCCAGCTCCAGTGGCACCAGCACCAGCCACATGCTGGGAACAGTTTCCTCACTTCTTTGAACTTCCCAAACCTGTGCTGTTGCCTGCAAGAGCTAGTCCCCAGGCGGGGCAGGGGCAGCAGCACTGAGGGAAACATGCTCTGCACAGGGAGCCTTAATTAACTGTGCAGCTCTCAGAGGTCAGATGTCCAAAATCGCACATGTGCATCTAGATCCATATAAGGCAGCCCAAACTCTATTGCTGGCCACATATCAGCTGGTTGAACTCCTGTATGCCTCTCTGAGGATATGAAGAGATGGAGCATTTTGTGTAATGTGGCATATGGTACTACCTGGTTTGCACAAAACCACACAGCAATCATGCAGTTCATGGACACACTGTGCCAAAAAATGTCCACATATTTATATCTATAATATAATCTTGTTACTGCTTGCAATAGTCATGACAGAATTGGTGAAATAACCTTTTAATTATAGAGTTTCTCATATTTGTACAATTTGTCTTTGATCACTATTTATTAATCCTCATTCAAACATCTAGCACAATTACTCTTATAACACTGGAGTGACAGAGATCATTTCCCAAATAACAGGTTCCAAATAACCTGCATTCTAGCTCTGGTATGATATATATAATACACCAAGCTACAAATCTAAATGTGCACATATAAGTAATACACATAACATGTAAACATCATACTTGAAAATCTGTTACAAACCTCAGACTATATGGCTTGAGTTAATCCTAGGAATGACCACAGTACTGTCTGTAAGAAAGTCTCAGGAACACAGGCAAAACCTTTTAAACCATCTACACTCTCTCTCAGGTCCCCAGATGAGGCAAGGGGGTTCCAAGAACAGACTGAGAACAGTTCCCCACGCATGTAAATGTTGCTTTTCCCAAAAGGAAAAAAAAAACAAAACAAAACAAAACAAACCCAAAAACTCAAAAAAAAAACACAAACAAAACCAAAACCCAAATCAACCAACCAACCAAAAAAACACCCCCAAAAACCACCACAAACCACCAGAATTACATTCCCATTCTTCGGAATCTCTAATCCTAGCTGCAGCACTGTTTATGAACATATATGCAAGATATTTCAACTATGAGAAATAAATGCTATACCATTTTGCCCCATCCCTGAGGAAAATGGTGTTCCTGAAATAATACTGCTCTCTGCTGGCCTGGCCTGCTTTTCCACACGGGCCTCACTTCCCACAGTCTTCTGCCTTCCCTCGTGAAAAAGAAAGTCCACCTGGTTTTGCTGGCTCTTTAATTACATCTTTTAGCAATTGGTGACAGAAGCATATTTCATTTAGGATTAAAAAACATTATATTGCTAAGGAAAACAATACTGATAACACCAAAATCTCTTGGGAAAAAAAAAAAAAATGAAACTAGTCCTTGAACCTGAGTAACTCTCCAGAAATATTTGGTTTTTTGCAACTTGAAAGAAGAAACAGGATGTTCATGTAGCAGGCTCTCTGTTCTAACGAACTTATTCAACAGTGTATTTTTAAACATAAGGGACTGAAATCCTTTTCTGGGTTGTGGGAAACTTGTTCCTATGTGGGAATTTTCACAGCAACCCAAAATCTCAAGTGACAACCACAAGGTTTGAGATGGGGCTCCCTGGTCTTTTACTTAAAAGGACAGCTCCAGGCCTGGGTAGCTTCCTGTCCTGAAACTTGTAGCGTCTTTACTCCCTATCCCCATTTTTTGTTGTTTTACCAAAAGGGGATCACTCAGACCAAAGCTAACTTAGAAACAGCTTATTTGAACTGAATTTACCCTCATGCTGCCACTAGGTGTCGCTTTGCCACAGCTATCATAAAACCTGACAATTTTTTGTAATGTCAGCATCTCATATTTCAGGTCAGAATAAGGTGCAGACTCACCAAGACCAGCCAGTTATGCCCAGCTGCATCCTCCCCTCAGACCCAGGGATAAAGGGTATTTACCCAGCAATCAGGCCCCATCTTTGCTGAGGTTCTCCTGTCTACCTTCTTCCAGATGGATGTACAGCTCCCAAGATGCTGCAACCGACCAGAGTGCTACAGCAGCAATTTTGGGATTAACACCAACAGGAATTACCAGAGCGCTCTCAGCTGTTTCTTTCAAGCTGCCTGCAGACACAGACAGGTTTCTGTGGAGAAACCACACTAGGTGTCACTTACAAACAAGGAGAGCTAGAAACTAAATATAGATTCTGCTGGAATCAGGGGGGAACCATATAGCTTGGATTTTAAATCTTTGTGCCTTGATCTTCGTTTGTAGCGTTCTCCCATTAATAGCACAACTCCTTTTAAATATAATTAAACAACATTAAAAGAAGTTAGAAAAATAGTTGCAAGTTTCATTTCAGACAGGGACTTTGATTTGAACAGTAACCATCATTTGAAATTCCTCAATGCCTGCACAGAGCTGGGGAAAACCAAACCAAACCCCATCAAAAAAACAAAACACAAACCCCCTCCAAAACCACACAAAGAAAACCAACCAAAAAACCCCAAACCCAAACAAACCAACCCCCACAAAAAACAACCCAATTTACTTTCCAAACACTGCTACAAGGGAGTCATTTACTGGAATAAATAACATCCTGGGAGACTCTGTGCTCATTCCTACAGCAGGGTCTGTCAGCCCAGACACCTGCACGGGCATGGAGCTGCAGGAGCAAAAGCAGGGCTCGTTAGGAGGATGTGAGCCTCTCATATGCAGCCAAAGCATCATGGCTTAGACCTATGCTCTGCACCCGATTCCAAAGCATCAGTCCATCTCTTTTGTTCAAAGCTGGTATTTGCTGCTGCACACTCACACATCCTCCCTCCCAAACCACTTCTCCT
>KL271388.1:1125-37371 GCA_000699545.1 Podiceps cristatus | reverse complement strand
CCTTCAGCCGCTCCTCACAGCACTTGTGCTCCAGACCCTTCACCGGCTTCATTGCTGTTCTTTGGACATGCTCCAGCACCTCAGTGTCTTTCTTGTGGTGAGGGGCCCAAACCTGAACACGCTTTATACTCCTGTTTCATTAAGTTTGTTTTTCTTTTCTTCCAAATAGGAGTAACCTCCAAAAGAGCCTTCAGTTCAGGCTGCGATGGGATTGTTTTGGTTGTTGCTGCTTTACATCCACGTGCTGCCACCCATGTTTGCTGGAGGTGTCACCCGAGTCTATTACCTGGGGATCCATGAGGTGGACTGGAACTATGCTCCAACAGGAAAGAACGTACTCGCTAATCAAAGCATTGCACATAACCTGTATGTTTAGTTCTGTGAGAATTTAGTCCGCTGCTGGCTTAAAATAGCGATTTTATGAGTAATTTCATGCAAGTATTCTGGGGCATCTAAGCAAACAAGAGATGTGATCTGATACTTGTTGGATCTTGATAAGCTTAATGTTTAACTTGTTTTACTCTTGGATTATAGAAACTGTATCAGTGGGAAAATGGATGGCCGGTTTAACGGAGCATCCAGTGGCCAGTGCCAGAGGGACGTACAAACACTGCAACAGGACAGACTGCACAATGCTCTGCCCTGCGGTTTCATTTTCCTTCGTCCCAGCTGGTGACCAGCTTGTGTGTGCCCAGGCATGATGACTTTTCACCTTGATGTAAATGGCTTCCCAGAGCCAGCTTGTTTTTGTTCAGATGGAATTTCAAGCCTTAGACTTAATGGAACTTCCTGCATGAAATTTTAGGGCTTGTTTGAAAAATGTTTTTGTTGCAAAAGTAAATCTGGAAACTGCAGTAAATACTTTGAGTCACTACCAAAACAGGTTTTGTTTTTAGTTTTCAAAACACCACACCTTTTTCTTTGGTGTTTTTGTTTTGGGTAGTGTGTGTGGTGGTGGTGTTTTGTTTTGTGTGTGTGTAGTTTGGTGGTTGGTTTGTTTGTTTTTTCCTTGCATGGCTTTCCACAGCTTTTTAAAGGCATTTGTGCTTTTTTTCCCCCCACCCATTTTCTGTGGCATGTAACCTGTATTTCTTGACCTGCTCTCAGTCATTTAGCACTCCATAATAACACTTGGGTTCATACTTATCTTTCCACACGGCACAGCAGGAACAGGAGGGGTTCATGGAAAAACATCAAGGTCTGTCAGTTTAGCATGGAGAAATCTGTTCTCTGGAGATGCTGAATGGACTTAAGGTAGTTCACAGGAAAAGAAACCCTCCAAAATTCAGGATTAATAAAGATGTTATCGCTGACTCCTGCAGTGATAATGAATGCAGTGGGTTTTGTTTGCTTTCTCTTATAATACATGAAGAGAAGGAAATTAAATTCAAGGCTATTAAAACCATTTAAAAACTGTTCTGTCACTGCAAACAATAAGCTAATCAGAATATTTGTAAAATGATTGCAGAACCGAATTGCTAGCAATAAGAAAATTATATGATGTTGATATGAATGATAGAGGTAGTAAAATGCTTGAAGACTTTTCTGTTTTGTTGGGAAGAAATGGACTGTGTGGAGGTAAAAAAGAAGCAGATTTGCAAAAATGAAGTATGAGTTATCTGAACTTTTTGCTAATAGTGGCTGCAGGGTTGACTTCGCAAAGAGTGAGCTCTAGATTCTATAGCTAGAGCCTAGCCCTTCACAATTTTGCATGATCAGGGCAATGCTTGATGTTTTAGTCTCAACTGTTCATCTTCTGGAGATGCACATTAGTTTGCCTGTATTTCAGGGCTACTTATTTTACTGTCGGTTGATTGACACTAGGGGGGAAGGGGAGGGAGTAACCTCAGCTCTCATTTAGGCCAGTCCCACTAATACCTGGACCATGACTCATCTCTTATCTACTAGGAATTAGCCATAAAGAGCAAATATACTCATGAGTTGAACTTTAGTGCCTATGAGGTTTTAACTCTGGAAGCTGGTTGCATGCTGGGTACTTCTTTGCCTGACCTGTCTGCCGTTCTACAAGTAATTCAGAATCTGTTTAGTAGAAAAACATCTTTTAGATTGTCAGTTTTGGCCAGAGAGCTCAGGAGATTCCCACCTCCCTGCATGATTTAGCTGCAAATGCCAAGGCGGCATTGAAGAGAGTTTCTAAAAGCCCAGTGACAGTTGAAGCAGGCATGAGAAGGGCTTCGGTCTTCCCTGTGTCACCCACATGTGCCTGTCAGGGAAGCACCCCCCTTCCCGTTCTTCATTGGCACTGCCCAGTTTGGGTGCACTTTGTGTCCATTCATGAAGCTGGCGATCAGGCCATGGCCATGCGTGGTGGCTGGTGTCTGGCTGTACTGGTGGCTCACCGAGCTGTTAATGTGCTGATGTCCCACATTGTGTTTCACATGCTCAGAAAACAGACAAGCCTTACCAGCCAGTGCTGCCTGTTTCTCAAGCAGGCTGTTACCCATGTCACAGCAGAGGTGTGGCAGGAGGAAGTTCACGGGTGGCTTAGAGCATGGGAAGTCCTCTGTAAGGCCAAAGCTTTTGGGCTTACCTGGGAAAACTATGTGTTATCATTACTCTCCTGTGTTATCGACCAGCTGTTTTATATAATGTGTGACTCACGGTGCCTTTCGCTTTTCCGTATTTAACAGCAAGGCCTCAACATTCCTCCAGCCTGGCAAAGACAGGGTGGGAAGCACGTACAAGAAATCTGTCTATAAGCAGCACACAGACTCCACGTACACCACTGAGATTCCCAAACCTGGCTGGCTGGGGTTCCTTGGACCCATCATCCGAGCAGAAGTGGGAGATACCATTAAAGTACACCTAAAAAATTTTGCTAGTCGACCATATACAATCCATCCTCATGGTGTTTTCTACGAAAAGGACTCTGAAGGTAAATGAGCCACTGCCATAAAGGAGACAGATTTTTCTCGCTGGGAACTTAGGAGTATGCACTGAGGAGCGATGTCTGTAAAGCCACAGACTTGGTTAGCCCAAACCTATATCACTGAAAAGCAACTTAAGTGTTTAGTGAAGTCACCTGATGTTGGCTTGGCAGGTTCATGAGTCTGGGAGTAGTTTCCTGACTTAAGTATTTTAGTACACAGCCCAGATTTCTTGATTTGTAAGAACCTCCAAAGCTTCCTAGTAGGAGAGTGGTGCAGGAGAGAGTGTGATATTCGTTATTTGAAGTGCTGTAGTCTAAAAGCCCCGAGTGTGATGAGCTTCAAGGAGTTCACAAGAATGGTGAAGTATGAGACCAAAGAACTGCTCCTTGAAGTAACCCTAGAGATTGTAGAGAGGCTGACTGTGGCACATGGCAGAGCTGAAGGCAACATAGCAATAAGCAGAATGGGAATCATCTTTGAGTCTGTGCTGACCCGTTTACTGGGCAAGTTGCCTTACAGTCTCTCCATGCCTCAGTTTCTCTTTGAGAGAATGATGATTAAACACTATTTCAGCCTTGGGACGGTGAGTCTCACTTTGAAATCTGCTACCCAAGTATATACGTGCAGCTCTCTACTGACTGAGAGCAGCTCAGTATAAGGTTACATGTATGGACATCTCTGCTCTTCTTGAATGAATGTGATTGCTCAATTGTTCCAGGATCCCTGTATCCCGATATGTCCCCCCAGGATCAGAAGAAGGATGATGCTGTTTTTCCAGGAGGGAATTACACCTATACTTGGACTGTCCCTGAAGATCACAGTCCAACTACTGATGACCCGAACTGCTTGACCTGGATCTACCACTCCCATATTGATGCACCAAAGGACATTGCATCTGGATTAATAGGGCCATTACTTACGTGCAAAAAAGGTGAAAATGCAAATAAAGCAGATGAGGGCTGTCATTTTGTACTGTGAAGATTTTGTGGTGATGAACAAGAATAGGACGAGAAGGCATTGCAGTGGGCAGCTCCCAGCTTCATGGGAAGATGCAGCATGACTGGAGTAGACAGTACCTGTGTTCTAGCTGGGTTCTGGTCATTAGGTTGTCTTTATCCCTTAGTGGCTGGGGAGGTGAGCTTGTAGGCCTCTTGATCTGAGAGAGCTGTTTGAATCCATGTTAAAAGGAGGAACCTTGTATAAGACCTAGTTTGTGTATCAAAAAGAAAAATGGAGACTGTTAGATTTCAGCGGGAGTAAGAACACTGAAGTTGTGCAGTGGCAGAGCTGCTTGGGAGTGAGAAACATTAGCAGGGATATTTAGAAAAGAGAGATTTACAACTCTGCAGTGAGCTGTGCTAGGGTGGTGGGGAAAGCATCTGTCTCTAATTTGTGTGATAAGAGTTACTTTTCTGTTGGTGTTTTAATCCATTGACTGATGTCTGTTTTTCTGCATGAGTGGGTATTCATTCATCTCTTCTTTCACCCTAGGAATGCTGGCTGGCAGCTCTCAAAGACGCCGGGATGTGGACATTGATTTCTTTCTGATGTTCAGTGTGGTAGATGAGAACCTGAGCTGGTACTTGGATGAGAACATAGCATCGTTCTGCACAGATCCAGGCTCTGTAGACAAAGAAGATGCAGAATTCCAAGAGAGCAACAAAATGCACGGTCAGTGTCACCTTTGTGAAGCCGCTTACTTTGCCCAGACACTCCAGGGGTGTCAGTGCTCTGGTATCTTGAAATGCATTTTCTGCTGTTGTATGCCAGGGTGTGGGTAGAGGGGAGAAGGGATACAGCAAGCTCTGAGGTCATGTGCTAAGCAAAGAATATCACAGTGGCAGTGCAACAACTCCAGAAAAAAAAAAAAAAGGTAGTATATTGATCTAATCTTTGGCTCGAGTGAGCCTTTGTTAGTTGCTTGGAGACTTTGGGTACATTCCATGTTAGGAATGACTTGGGGAGCTGGGCTTTCCAGAACAAGAGGAGGAGGACGAGTTCTGGTTAGGTCCATCCTCCAAACAAGTCTGTACTGTGACCTGCAGGCAGTAGCTCTGAAGGCCCCTTTTCTAATCTCCGATCTTGGCTTGCTTGGTTTTGCAGCTATTAATGGCTATGTGTTTGGGAACCTCCCTGAGGTGACGATGTGTGCTGGGGATTACGTTTCATGGCACCTCTTTGGGATGGGCAATGAAATTGATGTTCACACAGCCTACTTCCATGGAGAAACACTCAATATTCGAGGCCACAGGACAGATGTGGCTAGCCTCTTCCCGGCCACTTTTGTTACAGCAGACATGATTCCCAGTAACCCTGGGAGATGGCTACTGAGCTGTCAGATCAATGATCACATACAAGGTAAGGCCGAGGCTGGGATATCACCACTCTGTGGTGTCCCTTTTTTCTCCCAGTGTGGTCGCGTGACATACAGCGTGGTAGGGGACAGTGCCTTCCTTGGGCAGCATTCCTACCAGGAATGTCCCTAGCTGAATGAGGTGATTCGTTGGTTTGTATAAATTGTGGCAGATTGATCGCTAGCATGCAGGCCAGCCTTACTGGGGATGACTTATGCCACTGTATGATGTTCCACATTGATTGGTGGTGAAGATGGTAAGTCTGGTACAGCTGAAAGTTGAGGCAGTGCCTTAGGAGCTCTGGTCCTTGTAAGGGGCACTTGCAAGGGACATCTGAGGGTAGCAGACGGCTCTACTTGCTGTCCATACTTCCATAGCATCCAATATCTAAGGTAAGAAGCTCTTCTCACCAACACAGAAAATTCCTTGCTGTGGGAACCACCTAATCACCTTCTCCCAGCCACGTGCCTTCTGGGACAACAGGAAAAATGGCTTGTTCGTGGTAGGAGGGTGGGACGGTGTTTATTGCCCAGTCAGCTGGCTGAGAGGAGTTAAGCATGTGTGTCCTCCACCATGTCTGGGACAGCTGGGATGGCGGCACTCTATGAAGTCCAGCCCTGTTCTCGGCAAGCTCCGGCATCCACCCTGGAAGGGCGAGTTCGGAAATACTACATAGCTGCAAAGGAAGTGCAGTGGGACTACGGACCTTCGGGGCTTGACCAAACCAGTGGGAAACAGCTGAGCGAGGCAGGCAGGTAAGCAAGAGGCTGATGGGCAGTGTTTGGGAGTCTCTTGTCTGTGTCAGGGAAGCTGCAAAGGAAAATGTGGAATTTATTTATTAGCAAAATATATGCCTGCAATTCACATGGCATGTGCTTGCTGGGAAGGCATATCACCCCATCTGGAAATGTAGGCTGCTGTAGTTCATAGCCTTACCCACAGAATCCAGGAGTCCCAGCTTACGTAGAACATGAGCTGCCACATTTGTCTCTGGGCTTCATTTCTGCTTGCTGTGCCTGCCCTAGGAGCAGAGGTCTGTGTATCTGATGAACTGTTAAGAGCTGCGTGTCTTGCAGCAGACGCGGGGTGGCAGAGCGAGCCTGCAGATGGGCTTCAGTGCAGCCTCCTGCAGCGAGGGATTTCTAGGAAATCAAATGCAGCGGTCTCAATGACAGCTTTCCATCCCACGTGTCAGGTAGTTGTAGCAGTTGGTGAGTGCTTTCCCGTTCAGACTTTGGCTAACTGAAACAGACATTCCTCCCTCTCCATTCCCTTCCCTGAGAACCTGCAGGAGAGGATATACCCCTTTCAGATGGAGAAATAGAAATGTTGGAGCAGTTAATGATTTACCCAAAGCCATGCAGCAACTGTATTACAGACCTTAGAACTGAAAGCTTTTTAGACCTGTAAGCTGACCTTGTAACTAAGCTGCCTCTCCTGCAAGGCATGTTATGTCTGTGTATTTGGAGAGGGTGGTGGCAGAGGGAATAAATCTCTTTACAGCTGTTGCATGTTTTTTTTTCAGTTATGACTGCAGTTGTCCCCTGGCCTCTGAAGAACTTGGTGTTTAGCACTGCCTTTTCATTTACTGCGCTGCAGTTTTGTTCACTGCCCTCTTTTGCACATCTTGCATAGAGATGCTCATCAGACCTGTGCCGTTGAACCTGGCTGTTCCAGTGGGGAGAGGGCTGTGTGCCAGAGGCACTCCCTCGTCACAGGGGGTAGATGAGTCTGTAGGACGGAAAAGCTTTGTAAAGACAAGATGTGCTTGTTCCATACCAGAGGTGCCGTGGTTGTCCGAAAAGCTGCTTGATTTGGAGATGCTGCCATCATTGCCAGAGGGGCATGAGGAGGGAGCGGAACGGGACTGATTTTCCTAGAAATGGCCTGACATTTGTTTTTTGCATTTAGCCCTGCTGAGGAGTTTTTCAAGCGTAGCCCTTACCGAATTGGGGGAGTCTATTGGAAGGCAAAGTATGTGGAATATACTGATGAAAGCTTCCGTGAGGAAAAACAGCAATCAGAAGAAGAGAAACACCTCGGGATACTTGGTAGGAATCATCCAGCAACACAAATACTCTTTCAGTGCCAGTGAGAATGATGATGTTGGGAGTAGCAGTTGGCTGTAACTCTCGTTTTGTGGTGCCATGAGTGGCACAGAGGAGGTGTTTCACAGCAGTTACATCTCAGAGTGAGGGGGACAGATGAGGATGTGGAACGGTACAATAGATAGAATCACTTTTCTGCTGGGACAGTTTTCAGAGTTTAGTAGGTAAGGGCTGGGCGACACAGTATGTTATTTGTAACTAGAGCTAAGCAGGTCACAGTAATAGCCCTCAGTTATGTGTTTTTAAGCATCTTCAAGGCATGCTAGCAATCCCACTTTCTCACAGAAAGCTTCCTCTCCCGAGTGGGCTCTCTGTCATAGCCAAGTAACAGTGAGGGTGGTAAAGAAAGATGAGAAAATAGGGAGTCTGCCGAAGCAAATGAATCACATGTGAAGGCCGAGACATACATGGTAGAAGCTTGTAGGTGTGGTTCAATTTCCTACATCAGCAGTGACTAATAATCTAATGACACTAGAAATTACCAACAGCAATCTCAGCAGAGGCCACAGAAGTAAAGGGCATGTGGAGTAAAATAGAGGGCTGGGAGCAGAGAGAATAGTGGAGAGAGGCATAAAAGCAGCTGAATAAAAGTTAAATGGTGGAGTTATGCATAGAAGGAGAGATGCAGCGTAACTGTCAGGAGCTGACAGCGCCTTGCTGGACCTTGGAAACGAGGGGGGAAAAAAAGGGTCACTGTGACCAGCAACAGCCACATTCCTGTAGAAAGACAAGTGACTGAGGGAAAATTCGTGTGCGGTTATATGTATATGTGTGTGTGTATATATATATATATATGGCTCTGCAGAAAGAAATTACAGGTATTTTCTACTGGTAAACTACAAACAGTGAAGGATTCATTGATGAAATTCAGTCGTATAAACAAGTGATGTCCACAGGGGGAGTTACACGAACTCATTTGAATTGGCTGATTAAAGCAGACTCAAAGTGACGGGGATGTCTAGAAGAGATGTGGGGCTGTGAGGGACAGGGCTCAGGAACAGGTTGCTGCTGGATGTGGTGTGGTGCAGTGCAGACAACCCACTGCATGGGCATGCACCGGGGGCTTACGCTGCCTGGTTTTGCCCTAAAGTACACAAAGCTGTGCTGTGGGGAAGGCTGGGTGGTTGGTTGTTAGCGCTGTTGTTTCTCTCCATGGGGCTGTTCGGTCCACCAGCTGTGGGCACCTGGCAGTTCGCATCCCGCAGCTTGTTCCTACAGCCCTCTGTGTTTCCCCTCTCAGTGCTGGCTGTGCTGCTGGCCAGAGTCCCACGTGCTGACCAGACACTCTGGGTAGCCTATGCAGGTCACTAACCATGCAGCAGGTTGCTTGGTTTTTTGTTCTGATTCTGTTGGTTTTATGGCCTACATCGGTTGCCTGAGACATTTAATGAACAGTGGGGGTGGATTCTGGGCCATTCAGGAGGGGAGGGATGAGGAAGAGGGAGCCTCATCAGTGGAAGACTTGCAGTGGGATTGCCCTGTGGTAGACCAGCATGCTGACGTTGTCCCTGTGAACTGCAAGGAGCCATCCAACCCTAAGCCTTAGTTGATGGAGGGGAGAGGGACACAGCTCCAGGCCAGAGACGAGCCCTCTCACGGATCAGGAAGGTGAGCTTGGCCTGGGGTTCCTCTGAGGAATCCGTGAGCCACTCAAAGGAGGTGTTGAGCCTTGGGGCAGCAGTCTGCTGGCGTGCAGAGGCGGCCATGGTTACTTATAGCTTTCAGATGTTCTCCGCTGAGGCACCCAAGCACGTGGATGCACATCAAGGCATGGGTCTCTGCCGGTTTGCTGGGCAACAGCCTGGCTTTTTTCATGCCCACCTATGGCTGTCAGGAGCAGTCTGTGGGCCTGGGTGTCTGCAGGCTGATGGGAACTGATAAACCTATTAAAAACTCGTGGTTTCTTTCTAGCTGGCTGGGGCCATGGCTCACGGAGACAGCAGTGGTCTTAGAGCATCTCGCACCCATCTTTACACCCCAGACCTCAGGCCTGAGGCACCCATCTTAGAAGGCTGAAGGAGGCCTTATGTAGTTGGACAAGAGGCCTTTCCCGAGGGCATTTCATCACACCTGGCCGTTTTGTTACTCTGTGAAGGCCTGAAGTCTCTTCTCTGCGTTCTCCTGCAGACCAGAAATACTTTCAGATAGTTCTTGTCAGGGCTGAACAGCCTTAGGCAGTGCCGACACACAGGGATGTCCGCCTCTTCCGTGCCTTCCGCTCCCCTCAGCGGGGGTGAAAGGTGACCCTGGCTGCTTCGGCTTGCCTGGTCCTCCTGGGAGTTGCTCTGTTGCTGACATGCTCTCTCTGCTATTTGTGTAGGTCCAGTGATCAAAGCTGAAGTTGGAGACACCATCCTGGTGATGTTTGTTAACAAAGCCTCCTGGCCTTTCAGCATCCAGCCTCATGGAGTGTCCTATGGGAAGGCATGGGAAGGAATGTGGTACCATGATGGTTTGTGGCTCCTTTTTCTCAAGTAATTCAATGCAATGCTGGTGGTGGAGCTCCATGGCCCATACCTCCTTTGTGCCAGGGAGTTTCTGCAGGCAGGAAGGACTGGATGTGCTCAGGAACTCGGTGGAAGCCATCCTGGTCCTCTGAGCCTGTCTGAGGCTGCACTGAAGTAGACTTTCCACTGAACCCAGGGAGGGTGACAGAGGTGCTGTTTTTCAGATGAAAACTGTATACCAAAGCTCAGACCATTTCTAGCTGTTTGAGACCCTGTGAGCAGAGGAACATACCCGGTGCACTCCAGATTAGATAACCACACGCTTCCAATTTTCATCTCCCCGGCTGCAGCTTGATCTGCTTCATTTATCCTGTTGCCATGCCCTTCTCTGCCATGGCACCAGGGGGAATTTACACAGTATTGAGAGCAGCTCCCCCTGTGCTTTATAAACATGCCCACATCACGCTTCAGAGATGCTGGGTATTTTAGTGACACGAATGAAGTAAAGCCCAGTGTGAATGTTAGCTGGTGAGAAGATGTAATCAAGTTTCTCCAGGGACCTTGAGAATAACCATGCCAATCTCCGTTTTAAAGGTCTGTCCCAGAATGGGGTTTCTGTTGCACCGCTGCACAACTTTACGTACCGCTGGACTGTGCCAAAGCACGTTGGGCCCACGTCCACTGACCCTCCCTGCCTGACCTGGATGTACAGCTCGGCTGCAGACCCCGTCAAAGACCCCAGTTCAGGGTTAGTAGGCCCTCTGGTCATCTGCAAGCCAGGCACTTTGGATGACAACAACAAACAGGTAAAAGGGGTTTTCCTGCCACGCTCTTACCAGGTTCTTTGCTTTCTTGTAGAGAAAGGAAGCATCAGGAAAACATTAGGGAACATGATGAAAACAAATGTACAGTAGTGCAAGTCCAGGAGAACTGAATCAAAGCCATGAGGCAGGCTAACATTGGGCCAGCTGGTGCCCAGGTTTCATGTGGGAAGGGCTAACGTTCTGGGCTCCCGAGGGCTGCCCTTGAAATGTTTTCTGGGCTCTGCTTTAAAACACATAGACAAAGTTGGCTGAACAACTGTACCTTGGATGTGACTTTATAGGTAACTTTTGTCCTGAGACTTGCATAGCAGGCTGCTTTCAGAGGCATGTGGAATCTTCATTGCCGTCTCAAAAACATCGAAAAGACATTTTCACTTACTTACAGGTGGTTTGCTTGAGTGATACAATGCTCTGAGGTTTTGGTGAGCCTTATTTCTTCTGCAAGATCAGTTCATTTTCAAGCAGAGCTGACTACAAAAAAAGCATGTGAGATTCCATGTCAGTCTTTTATGCTTTTGATGAAAGAGAGGTGAAATCTGAAGGGAGAGCAGAACTTCCTCTTGGAATTTCACTCAGGGACAGTCTACTCATGGCAGTAAGTCTAAGGAAGACAGTAAATTAATGTACTGGGGAAGTGCAAGATAGATTAGCAGAGCTTTATTGCGAAAAACAGTAAGCGGTAGAAAAACAACCTCCTGCCATCCTGCCTCCCTTGTGGTGTAGATCAGGGAATGGCTAACGTGTGAAAACAGCTGCCACGAGAGCCTCCCTGGAGGAGTCTTCATTCAGGGGTGGCACGATTTGGCTGGGGTAGGAGTGCAGAAGAGATCAGCATCTTGTGCAGGGTGGAAATGTGAATCTTCTGAGCAGAGAGGATAGTGAATATATACAGCCCGCTGTGTGAAGGAGCTATGACAATGGTAAAACAATTGCAGGCACTGAAAGGGCGTGAACAAAACAGAGACAGGCTTGTTTGTAAAGGTAGAACAAGGAAAAAAAATCACCTGGGGCAGCAATTCTGGATCCACATTCTTAGTCAGCCTTTTAATGAATGCTTAATTGGGAAAAGTGCTCAGCCCCTCTTTGTGCAGCCGTGTGCACCACTTACCCCTCTCTTCAGGGTGTCTGCCTGGGTACGGGTACAGCGATACCAGAGTGAGAATCTGGGCAACACTGGGGGTGTTCTTTTAGTAGGGAAACACACCATGCTTTGGAATGCATTTCTTAAGAGAATTAACATTTTCAAGGATTTAAGGTAATAGAAACATCCCCAGTCCAGGCCTGTGGTAGGAGAAAGGAAGGGTGGAACAGAATCATCAGCCTGTCTTGTGGGCTGAGCTCTGATCTCTGGTCTGATTTGGACAGATGGTGAAACCTCATCTAAATACAGAGGTTGTAGGGGAAGGAGGCAATGACTTCATAGCCTTGGCTGAATTTTGATCACTTTACTTGTGCATTTTCCATGATATTTCACACAAGTGGTGCCTCTCGTGGAACAAGAGAGGAACATTCAGCATGAGTAAAGGGGCAGAGCCCTGGCCCTCGCTGAGCCAAATTTTGCCTGGCTCCCATGTTCGCCTTTAGCTTAAAGCATCTTTAACAGTAAAGATAGCTTATTCGTGCATTTTAAAAATTAACAACTATCATTGTAATTGTAGAAAGGGATCGACAAAGAATTTTACCTTCTATTCAGCGTGTTTGATGAGAACCTCAGCTGGTATTTAAATGCAAACATAAAGTACTATTTGAGGATGGAAGAGGCTTCTGTGAAAAAGGATGATGGCTTCAAGGAATCAAACAGGATGCATGGTATGGGCTGATGCTGTTCTTCAGGAATGAGCCTGCAGAACATGGGGCAGTCTTCACCTAAGGACTGAGCTGGGAAGCCGGAGTGGCTGTGTATTGTGTTGGCCTGAAATCCAGTGAGGCTGGAGGCAGCGGGTGGGCTGTGGGACAAGAAGCACAGCTGCCTCAGGAAGCGTCCTGAACGTATTCTGGGCTGAATTACAAGCAAGCTACATTTCCGCTGGCAGGCCTGCCCTGGAAAATGTATGCACAAAATTAATCTTGGCTGATACCTCCCTGCAGAGAGTTGGTGGTTTTGTTTTGTTTGTTTTTTTTTTTTTTTTCTCCTTTGCAGCCATCAATGGACTTATGTTTGGTAACTTGCCTGGGCTGAATGTGTGTGAAGGAGACAATGTGTCCTGGCACCTTCTGGGCTTGGGCAGTGAAGCAGATGTACATGGAGCTGTGTTTCAGGGAAACACCCTGCAGATGAACGGGATGCGGAGAGATTCAACCAATCTGTTCCCCCACACATTTGCTACTGCCTTCATGCAACCTGATAACAATGGTAAGTGCCTGCACATCTAACTTAGCAGCAGGAAAAGTCTCCTGTTGTAGTATTTGCTCCTGTGGCTGATTCTTCAGCATAGTGTAAACTCTTACAAGGTGAGCTGTGCTTTAGATTCTGTTTGGTCCCATTTATGAGGCCACAGCTCCTGTATTTGCATCTGATTTTGGAGAACAGGAGATACAGGATCTTGCCCCATATTGTCCCAGACTGATTCTCTAGGCTGCCACTTCCTATTAAATAAGTGTAGTAACAGGCCCGATGGACACTGCTGCCTGTGACCTGTGGAAACCTGCAAACACGTTTTTCAGAATAAAGTAGCAGACAGTTGCCAGAGCTTAACTCACATATCAGTGGCTTGTGGAGATTCACGTTTGTGACAGACCCCAATGCTCCCAGTTTGTGGGACAGGCACACAGTACAGTGTCTTGTTCGCACAATGTGATGGCCTCAGCTGCCAGTTGTCTCCCCCCACCTTTGGTATTTGCAGCCTAGATCTTTTACTTAACCAGCATCTCATCTGTAGTAGCACAGTTGTGTCACTTTATTGGTTTCTTCACATTTAATAAGCCGATCATTGCATAAGAAAGCCTCCTGAGATGATTTTTATGTAGGACTTTGTTGTGCCATTTCTGCTTGGTTTCTCTAACAACTCTTTTAATATTGGCCTGTGGCAACCAAGCTCCCTAAAAAACACACAGATACACACAACATGCGTACTGATGTCGGCTGTGTCACGAGCTCTGCATGGGAAGCAGCTGTTTCCTGGGATCTTTAAAAGGAACTGATTTCCTTGTTCACGCTGCCTCCCTTAGGGATTTTTGAGATCTACTGCCAGACGAGCAATCACTACCAGGCTGGGATGAGGGAACGCTATTTTGTTTCCAAGTGTGGAAAAAGGGATCCTGCTCCCGCCCTTCAGTACAAAGGGGTGCGGACATACTACATCATGGCAGAGGAGGTGGTGTGGGACTACGCACCTGACCGAAGCTGGGAGAGGGAACGGCACAACCATTCTGCAGAGAGGTAGAGTCCTTCTTCTCGGGAAGCCTTTGGCAAAGTTTCTCAGTAGACCTTGGTGAAGTCTGTTAGTTATCTTGGCCGTCTTGTGACCTGGTGCATATGCCACTGGTGGTGCTGCTGACGGGAGCCACAGCCTCCTGTGTCCCTCTGCCCACCTTTGCAGCCCATGTGAAGCCAATGGGAAACCCAGTCAATTAGTGAACCTCCTGCCACAAGTTAACTTTTTGTTTCCTGTGAGCTTTTGGGTATCTCAGCGCTCATTCTGCCTTCCTCAGCTACGCCGACATATTTTTGAGCAACGAGAATGGCCTGCTTGGCTCCAGGTACAAGAAAGCAGTTTACAGGGAGTACACGGATGGGACTTTCCAGACCCCCAAGGCCAGGATAAATGGTGACAAACACCTAGGGATACTAGGTAAGGATCACGTGCAGAGGGTACATCTGCTTGTACAAGAATGGGACTTGGACTCCAGCCCTTAGCCACTGAAGCTCTATAATCTGAAGGTCTTCTAGATGTTTAAGCATCTCCTGTGTATGCAAGTGAGGAGAAATTTGGACTCTCTCCTATTCACGTCTGCCAGCTTTGAAGATAGCAGTAAAGAGGGTCCTGAACACAGCTCGTAGTAGAGAAGACTGGGTTCTCATGTCTGCCTTTGCACCAGCTTTCCTTCATGTCTCAAGCAAAGCGTTTTTCACACCTGCATTTCTCTGAGTGTAGAACAGAAATAACTGCTGACTTCTAGAGAGCAGTGTGAGAGATGTCAGTGAAAATCTGTAGTCGTGAGAGAAATGCTTTTGGGGCAAAAGCAGGCAGGCCTTGGGAAGTGGGGGAGTGTGTTACAATGGCTGATGGAAGTCTGTGGAGAAAGAGCTCTGTGTTACGAACCCAGGGCTGTAAGTGGTGCCAGAGCAGCAATGCCGTTCAGATAGGCTGCGGTTCTGATTTGTGACACTGTCAGGCCAGACTGAATATTACCACTTTTTTAAAAAAAACATCAGCAAAGGATGATGATCAAGATGTTGTGAAATTTAGCATAGCACTGTTCAGAAATCAAGCCTGGTCAGTTAAATGCCTAACAACCTTCATTTCCCTCATTGTGAAACTTGCAGTCTGGTTTTCTAAGACTGACTTGAATTGGGACCAACCTCCAATTCTTTTTTTGGGACGTAGAGATCAAGAAGAGAAGAGGGAGGGGAACATCATAAATATTATAAGGGAATATCTTGGGAACATCATAAATACTATAAGGGAATATCTCTGGGGAGAAGATGTTGAGAGAGAGGTGGGAATATCCTCAGGAGATACGTTGACAGTTTTTGTTAGTCTCAAAGTACATCCTTCCTATCTCAAGGCCCTTTTCTGTGGGCGGAAGTGGGAGATATTCTCAACATCGTGTTTAAGAACAACGCTACACGACCCTACTCTATTCACGCACATGGGGTGCTGGAAAGGGAGACGGGACAGCTGCAAGTAGCAAACCCTGGTAAGTCACTGTGGTCTCCAGCTGTATTCCTATATGGGCTTACAAAGCTAATTTTAGCCTATAGCTAGGCTGGTTTCCTTAAGTAGGCTTAGAGGTACTTGATTTGTTATGGTAGAGAACTGGAACTGAAGAATAACTGGCCTTTCAGGTTCGTCATTTGTATGGGAATGGCAGCCTGGGGAGTTCATATTCTGCTCTGACTTCTAGGATAAGTGTAGCAAAAACTTTTCTGTGTGTAGCCTTACCCGCTGCCTCCAGCACCGAGTGTGGTCTGTCTGTAGGAAGGAGAAAGGTGATGGCAGTTCACAGCTCAGTCAGTCCTTGGTAGCCCTGGGCTGACTGCCCATGAGGGGGAAGCCCACCTCTCTTCTTTGGGACCTATACGTTTCGTGATGTGCACAATAGTATGACAGGAGTGTGAAACAGGAGAAATGCACAATAGCTTGCCAGGACGCTGAATGAAATCATGAATTTGTTTGTTTCATGGCCTGGATGCTGGTTTGTATAATTTTTGGTGCCCTTCAACTTGCACAGGCTGTCTAAGCAACAAACAGGTTTTCAGTTGGGCCCTGTCTCTCTGAAATGCATTGCCAACATGTGAAATAGTAATTTTGAAAACTAATTTGAACGAGCATCATACACTTTGAAGTATATCTTCAAAGAGAGGAAAGATCATCTCAAGCTCCATCTGTATTGGAGAGAGGCGGAATTTCCTTGGTCAGGTCCAGCCTCAGAGGTGGCAGCTAAAACAGTTACGCTGATAACTGGGTGCATCCTGTGACCCCTCTGCTCTGCTCGCGAGGGGGGAACTTCCACCCTGCTGTTCAGTGTTTGGGAAGGGAAGAGGCAATGTCCAACAAAATGAGAATTGAATTTGCCCTTTGGAGACAGGATCATCTCTCTCTGTTTTGCTTTGCGTTCTGCTCAGCAAACGAGTGAATAAGTGGATCGCGCTGGTGTTAATGGTGCTTCTCTGTCACTCAGGCGACATTGTGACATACCGATGGGAAGTTCCTGAGAGATCTGGTCCAGGGCCAAATGACTCAGCCTGCGTTCCTTGGATCTATTACTCCATGGTGGACCCAGTAAAGGTAAAATAGAAGTTAAAGACAGAAAAGCCCAAGTAGACCAATTTTTCGTCCCCTCTAGAAAACAATTTGAGCTGGATACAGTTTAGAGATTGGCCCAGCCGAGAGGTAGAACCACCACCTGGTGACATGTCCAGCGTTCTCCTGGGAGAGAAAATCCTCCAAATTTGTACTGATGTTTGTCCTTATGTTTTCCTAACACAAATCTTCATAAAACAATTCCACCATCTCCTTGACAGTGAGCTTCCTTAAGTTATTTGCAGGATATGAAAACATCTCCCAGTCATAGTTTCTATTGGTGAGAGCCATAGGGCTAATCTAGAAAGGCAGAAATTGCCCAAAATTTGGCCCCATGGGTAAAGCAGGAAGACTGGAGCATTGCTAGGATCAAATTGTTATAGCACTGATTTCACAGGGAAACAACCTGGAAGATGCTGCAATAAACCATCACATTCAACCCAGAGATCACTGCCTCTTTATCTCAAGTTGCAGACGTTTTTGCAGTCACAGAGCAGAGAATATTTTGATACCATTCATATTTATGACTTTTGGATTTGCATTAATAAGAGCATGTATAGCCTCTGTTCTTGTGCTTTGGTAGCTGATGTTCACCCGTGAGAGTACTTACACAGTAGCGCCGTTTGTTTTAAGTGGAATGATGCAGGGAACAGAAAATATGGTTGCTGAAAGGCAAAGAACTGCGTACAAAAGAGAGGGTGAGAAGATCCTTGCCTCAGAGGTTTTTCTCCTTCGTTCTGATTAGGATATGTACAGCGGTCTAATTGGACCCCTGAAGATCTGCCGGAGAGGGGCACTGCGGTCTGATGGGATCAGGAAGGATGTAAAGAGGGAGTTTGCTCTACTGTTCCTGGTTTTTGATGAAAATCAGTCCTGGTACTTGGAGGAGAATGTGAAACGTTACAGTAAGGGAAATCACAAGGAGATCAACCTGCTGGATGACAGATTTGTGGAAAGCAACAAAATGCATGGTAATGCCTGTTAGGCCCCTGAGCGCCCATTACTACCTATGCAGATTTGATGTTGACTCTGACCTCTGTAAATGTTGGCTCTGCAGCCTCGGCCACCCAAAAAGCAAAAGCTTGACTCCTAGTGAATGCCCTCATCCTTTTCTGTTGTCAGTGGCACGAACAGAATTAAACTGACTGTTGTTCTCAATATTGCAGCACATGTACGGCACAAATCTTTGATCTACAATGAAGGCTAATCGTTATGGCTGTCCCTGTCGGGAGGAATAGTAAGATACGGCCAGAGAGGTTAATCTCTGGTGTGTCTGAGTGACTCGGGACAGGAAATAAAATCAAATGTGAAATTAACTTGTCAGACTAATTTCATTCTTTTTGTCTCAGGACCATTAGAACATGTTAGATTGCAAAATAATTGACTAAGCTATGTGGCTGCAATACATGGCTCAGTTGTTTTAGCTGATTACCAAAAAGCTATTTCTCCCATAGCAGGATGAACACATTTTTCTAAGTTAACATGTTATTTATGATGTTTTTTCTCCATATTATATCTGGATCTACCTGAAGTATTCTCAGCAAAACAAGTCCCTTGGCAGTTGTGGAGATAAGGATAGTGGAGAATTGCGTTAGGTGTACTATCATTACTAGTGGTTTTGTAGAGGTGGTATAAAGAATCTCCAGATACACATGCCCATGAAGTTACACTACTTAACCTGGTATTATAGCTAGCAAAGCAAACACCCTGAAGTTGGATGCTTGTTTTGGGCTACACAAAGTGCCTATGACAGACCTATGAACAAAACACCGGTGTTCCTGCCCTCGGATCATGTTTCTTCCTGCCTTATTCTCTCTTCTCATCTGAGCATGAAGGTTTCCACGTCTGTACCATTGCACTCAGCTCACTTACTGTTTTGGTCCCTTTTCTGCATTTGCAGTCCAAGCAGTATTCGTTCTGACTGCGCTAATTAGGAAATAAAGTCCTGCCATGGAGCAATTTTACAAGCGGTCAGCATGTAGTGTGTGCAGCCAGCGTCAGACACGGAATGGCAGGGTTGCCTGTTGGCAGCATTTACCTGCAGGATTGTTCAGCAAGTGAATTGTTCAGAGATGTATGTGTATAGAGATATATACGTATTTCTTTGTCACTGGGCTAAGAAGGCCATTTTTATGCATCTTGACTTCTAGAAGAAGCAACCACCTCCGATGGCTGACTGCAGGTTTTCAGCAAGAGGTAGTTTTTGGTATTTATTTGAGCTGAGCTACAGCATGGCCTTGGATGCAAGTCACTTTACTTTTCCTGTCGGCTAACAGAGTGGATAAGTAGTTGAGCTGGAGAGAGACTGCCAAACTTTTGGGGGACTGTCATATGGAAGACACTAACTGCTGATGCACTGGTTGCTGTATGAGCTTTGTAGCATCTAACTTGCCCTGCATGTTCTTCCTCTGAGGTGGTTCATCATCTTTACCATTTCAATAACAGCTTTTTCTACTCTGTTATTTACTGCACAGCAATCAATGGGAGGCTCTATGCAAACCTGCCTGGGCTGGCCATGTTCCAGGGTGAGCGGGTGAACTGGTACCTGCTGGGAATGGGTCAGGAGATTGATGTCCACACAGTCCATTTTCATGCCGAGACCTTCACATACAAGGTAAGAATATCCTGGTCATAATAAAGCAGAGACTGACCACCAATGTCATTACTTTTGCTTGATTCTGGACTTGAACTTCTTGAATGACTTCACAGTAACTTCACTGAAATAGGAAAGGGATGTGATTTTACACATCCAAATCTGACTCACTGAGCCTCTGTATTGTGTTGATATGTCTAGCTTAACCCTGTTTAGGATTAGGCATTACCAGATTGTGTTTGCTTTCCCTGCTACAGCCCTAGAGCTGCTCTTTGAATTTTTTTTTTTTTTTTTTTTTTTGAGCTTTTCAAAACTAGCAGCACTGAAGTGGTCTCCAGTGACACTGGCAGAATTTTCTTTCTGAAAAGATTCAGAGCACTGCACACTAACAGCCTCCCTTCCCTCTGACAGAATGGCAGAAGCTACAGAGCAGATGTTGTGGATCTGTTCCCTGGCACCTTTGAAATGGTGGAGATGTTGGTTGGGAACCCTGGAACATGGCTGCTTCACTGTCATGTGTCTGATCACATCCATGCTGGTATGGAGATACTCTTCACAGTCTTGCCGAGACCAGGTAGGGACCTATCACTGATTGTGACCGTGAAACGTATAACAGCACTTTCTGCTACTGCTATGAAATTCTGCGTGTTTGCATCACACTTAACTGTTCTTTTACATACCATGAACAGCCAGTTAACCGAGCAGATAATTACTTCAGTACTATTCATTTAAGGTACTGCCTTTGAATATGGTAATACCTGCAGCTGGCATTAATAACAAATTGGTTTCTGGGGTTTAGATTGCCTACGCTATTATTGTGAGTTTTATTTTAGTTCATGTCTGAGAAGCAATGTTCAGCTGTCAGTTAGTAATTGTTCATACTAAGAATATTACCTGTAGTCTCAATGCACATCTTGCGGCTTCTCATTTCACCGGGAAACACTGGAAGACGCTCAAAGGTGAGTGATAGTCTGTACTGGCTTTGGCTGTGATGGAGTTAATTTACTTCATAGTGGCCCGTATGGTGCTGCATTTTGGATTTGTTACCAAAGCAGAGTTGATAAAACACCGATGTTTTATCTGTTGGTGAATGGTGCTTGCACAGCGTCAAGATCTTCTCTCTTTCTCCCTGAGTAGGTTAGGGTGGGCAAGAGGCAGGGAAGGGACGCAGCCAGGACAGCTGACCCAAATTGACCAAGAGAATATTCCATGCTGTATTACATCGTGCTCAGCAAAAACAACGGGGGGGTGTGTGTGTGTTTTTCCAAAGTAGACATTGCTTAGAGACTGGCTGGGCATTGGTCTGCTGGTGGCAAGTGACTGCTTTTGCATCACTTGGGTGTTTTTTGGTGTTGTGTGTTTTGGTGGTTTTTGGTTGTTTTTTTCCCCTTTGCTTATTAAATTGTGTCTCAACCTACAAGTTTGGTGTTTTTTCTCACTTTTGCCCTTCCAATTCCCTCCCCCATTCTACTGGGGGGTGAGCGAGTGACTCTGCCAGCTAGGTTCAGCCCACCACGTGCTCAGAGGCTTTGATTGAGCCTTTTCTTTCAAAGGCCATAAAGAGCTGTGTGGTCGGACTGGGTCTGCTTTTGAAGCAGGTAATACAAAAAACAGAGAGGGAAATCATTGACAGGAGAAAAGAGAACCTGCAAGCCCTGGAAAACCATGCTGCCTCTGGATCTGATCCTTGCCAAACGTGCCGTGTTCTGGGCTGTCTACCTGCTCAGCCCAACAATTTCTCACCCTATTTTTGTTTTCTTTCAGAGACAGAGCTTGAAGTCCAGAACTACAGTGCAGGTACGGTGTGCATTGTGCTGCTAAATGCTGTGTGCGTGAGGCGGAGAAGGGAGGGATATCTGATCAGTAGAGAGATTTAGATCTGTAGGAGGAGAAGGGAGCGGGAACACCACTTACAGCCTCTCCTCTGCCAGGCTGTCTGGCATGTTAGTCTGAGGCCTGGCTGCTGATGGATAACAGGGAGGGTTCTAGGTTACTTTGTTTATCTGTTCTCCAAATGTCTGTGCTTGGATGATAAAAAAAGGAAGTTGGGCTTGTTAGGCTTGTTTGACCACGTTAACTGAGGAAATTTAGTGGCCATGAGGAAGCTCAGTGGCCATCTTCCTGGCACACTTGTTATGTATGGATTCATCCTCAGATAGGAGGCAAGCTTGGAAACTGGCAGGCATTCAAAGGGCTTTGAAGGAGGGTGTTGCAAAGGAGATGATTTTTCTTATCTCTTTCAATCAAAAGCCAAAGGGCACTTTTAGTTGCCCTCCCTTCTTGAACTGTCAATGATTACGTGGTTTAGGGAACTGTCACCTTCACCCTTCCTAGCTGAAGGGACTGAGTCAGCATGCAAACAAGCACATCTGCCTTCTGGTCTGTTCTTCCCCCAAGAAAAGAGCCTAAGCATGTGTGCTGGGTCTTTCAGGTATTTTAAAGAACAGATGTGAGAAGACATTTGGTTGCGCAGCACCAGGGAGAAGGAGTAGTAGATATCCTTTTAAAATTTTTTGGTGTTAAAGTCTGAATAGTTTATCATGGTGACTTATTTCCCTGATTTTTGATCTTTCTCCACAACTGCATTTCTCAGCTGCTGTGAATAAATCCAGCTGAGCCGATTTCAGAGCCAGCTCAGACCAGCTGCAAATACAGCCCTCTACCTACAACTCCTTCAGTCTTTCTCTTCTGATATTCAGTCATTTCCTTCCCAACAATGTTTTCCTCACTCAAAATGGGTGTAAAGAAGAGTAGGAAATGTGTCAGAGGAGTAGTGACAATATGAAATAATTCTGGTTTATACTCAGCAGGCAAAAACCTTGATCAAGAGTTGTTACCTGTGCAAATAGCCACTTTTCTCAGAAGGTCGCTGCTGCCTCTGTGTGAAAGCATAAGAGAGCTCAGGATCTTAAGTGACTCACCACTGGCATGACTGAGCAAGTGCACTCTGGAAAGTGGTGGTTAGGACAACAGCGGTGTGCCTAGGGAGCTTGGAGCAGGGTGGGGAACTCGCAGCAGCCCTGGGCTGGACGTGTGTTCTCATCTCCATTCTTCTGCTCCCAGCCCAGCCACTGGCTCCCTGCACAACCTCAGATCATCTCCCTCATGAGTGGGGACAGCAATGGTTAGCTGAATATCTGCGAGACGCAGGGAGGTCTGGGAAAGAACCATTTATTCTCAAATTTCTGTGTGACCTCAGGGATGAGGATCTGTTAGACAAATGGTCTCTGGGTCTCCTTTGATATGCTTTGATTGCATTGGGTCTTTCTTTTACTCATTTTTTTTTATATTTCTTGGAACCTTTCAGTTGTAGTATTTCCATCTCGCATTGGAACTGTCTTTTTGTTTGTCTCTCAGAGTCGCCACATAAGGATAAGGATGAGTCCCAGAAGATCACGCTTTTTGGAGCTAAGTTGCCTCAAGGGCAGATAGAGGCCACAGTCATCGCTCTAGCTGTTGTAGGAATGGTGCTCTTCCTGGTCACCTGCTTCCTCTTGGGGGTGGTCATCTATCTTGAGAGACAAAAGAGGTTGAGACGCAATCGGAGGTCCATCCTGGATGACGGATTCAAACTCATGTCTCAAAAGAATTCGGGGCTATAAAAGCCAAGTACAAACTTCAGTCTGTGTGCTTGGAGCAGAGGCTGGATCATTGTCCACAGCAAAAATTTGGGGGCATAGTTTCAATCATACATTGTACTTCTAGAAGCTAAGGGGAGAAAACTGGAGCACTGATGTCTTCATATGTCCTCAGCACTCCGTAAAGGAAAAGCCTGTCCAGGAGAGATCCAGGGACCTTTGGAACTGACTGTAGACAAGTAAAAAGGTCCTAAAACACTCCTCTTTCCCAAGAAAGAGAGGAGACATTTCCCCTATTATCTTCTCTCCAGAACAACTCCACTTGGTCTTTCTCAGCAGACTGGCTTAGGCCAGATTCCAGTCTTGTTCCAGTGCCAGAGCCGATTGTCTCCCAAGAAACTGTGAGCCTTTAAAGTAATTAATCTGAAGATGGGGGAAGATATTTTCATTTTTGTGAATCAATTAAGAAAATAGAAGAGAAAATGTTAATTTAGATTTGGATTGCTGTTTTTTTGATGAGTAATTGGGCAGATGCAAATTCGGGGCAGTACGTGTCACAGTGCCCGAGAGCTCTGTCAAGGGCCATGACAACAGCTGTGCCTCACCATCAGCCTTGCTGTGACACATCCTCTGCTCCCGGTGCCCCGGGCAATGTCCGTTGATACTGGGCATCCTGTGCCTTGTGCTGGGGGAAGCCGCTTTTCCAGGTGCTGCAGAGCGCCTTCCCTGTGTGGCAGTTCTGGTGGTCTCTGCGTAAGAAGGGCTGTACCTCAGCACCCTGTGCAACAGGGTCAAGGGTGCTGTGATGCTCTGTGATGTGGTTTGCTTGCTTTCTTTCAAATACATTGTATTGAAGTTTTCTCCAGAGTTGACCTGTTGCTGCATTACTGCTGCGAGCCAAGCCAGAGATTCAGTCCCATGTGAGCTGGAGTTTATGCTTGGGATAGAAGTCAGGGAGTGCTTCCCCCATCGTCGTGCAATAGCAGTTTTGTCCAGGTAAATGGGGCAATGGTAAAGGAGAAGCGTGACGTGCCAGTGAAATTTAGCAGCATGGAGCAAATAAGCTGCAGGCTGTGGAGTGTGACGTAGCATGGCCCAAGGAAAGGGAATGCTTGCCGTAATGAGGACTTGTACTAAGGGGACCCTTGCCTTTTAGGTGGCCCAGAAACACGGGTGTTAGAGGTGGAGAGCTGTCGGCTGAACCCTCTGTGGCTAATGACAGTCTCCACAGAGGGAGCCTGCTTGGAGCTGGGAGGGGATGGGGATGGGGTGCCTCCCCTCTGGCCCCGGGGATGCCTTTGGGTTGGGGTCAGGCACCTCCTGGTGCCTGCCCTCTCCGCTACAGCTGCCTGCCAGCAGCCAGACTCCGGGGGTGGGTGATGTAGCCTGTGACTAACCCCAGCACTCTGTAGCCCACCATGCAGGCTGTGGTAGCCATCCTCCAGCGGCAGCTGTGCCCACACACATCACAGTCACATTGCCCTGCATGTCAAGTACCAAGCAGTTCCCTATAAAATACCCATCTTCCTGGCTCACCCACCAAATCCCTGTTTCCTAAATGGATGCAAGTTAGTACTTACATATTTCTGCCTCTGGTTTTAAATTGGAAAGGGTGTAAAAGAAATCCTTTTTGGGTGGCTTTCAGAGGCAATTAAAGCAGAACCAGCTAAATGGCTGTAATGACAAGGGACTGCTGTAGGCTATTTAGGTATAACAGCACCATTTTGTTCAGAACAATAGTTATAACATACTTAATCATGCTCAATTCATATTGGGTCTCTGCATATTTCCAGCTGCCCTTTCCCTTTAGCAATGGGGACGAAGCTCATTAATTTCCTTTCATTACGCTTCATTAAGCCTGGTGAGGAGCTGGATTGCTGTTGAATGCTCTGAACATGGGTACTCTCTGCTCATTGTCAACCCTGGTTCAGCTGCTGTTGCAAACCAGAGGTTTACAAGCTCACCAGTCCTGGGTGAATTTCAGAAGCTATGGAGTCTGAAGTAAGAACCAAGCAGGAAATCTTTATTATCCCCGCTCCTTGGCTTGTGAAAAAATAGATCCAAAAATGTTCTCAGCCCACACTGGGGCAAACGGGTTACTGTAAACATATTTAACTTTCTTCAAGAAAGCAGAAAGAGGGATGTTGCCCTTTTTCTAGTTTTTTCGGCTAGTAGCCAAGGTACTTGAAGGTTTACTAAGTAAGTTTGTGGATGACATGAAATTGCGGGGAGCAGTTGATGCTGTATGGGACAGAGAGGCCCTGCAGAGCGATGTAGACAAATTGGAGAGCTGGGCAATTACAGAGTACATGGCGTTTGACAAGGCAAGTGCTGGGTTTTGCCCTGGGACACGGCAACCCTGGGTGTACCTACAGTCCGGGAGTGAGAGGCTGGAGAGCAGCCCTGCGGAAAGGGGTCTGGGGGTTCTGGTCGGCCGCAAGTTGAGCGGAAGACAGCAGCGTGCCCTGGCAGCCAAGAGGGCCAGCTGTGTACTGGAGTGCATCGAGGCAGTTCTAATTACCCTTCCTAGGCCCCAGTGAGATGGGATAAACTTTTCAGAAGTTTACCTAAATGTTCACTCACCTATTTAAAGTTACCCACACTTGTCCAGACTCAGGTGACTGTAAAGCTGAGTTACTCATTTACATGGCAGCAGCTGGGTGTTTGCAGCAGGGCTGAGATGAAAATCCCTTTATTAGTGCTGTCATCTTGCTCGGTAATGGGCACAGTCAGCACTACGTTATTTCAGCAGGTCGGCAACTGTGTCCTTGCTCCGTGTCAGTGCTGGGCCAGTGTTCAGCTGACATTCCTTTATACTCCCACTCATGCTATGGATGTTGAGATGTGTGAGTCAAAAGCAGAGTGCCTTTTGGATGTGCACATGGAAGTATAAAATGCTGTCTTGATTTTTTTTTATTATTATTTTTGTCTCAAAACACAAAACTTAATGTCAAATTAACCTGGGGCACACGGTAAAAAAGACTAACATTGGTAATTGTCAGTGAAAGGATTTGAATGTCTTTCAGGTGTAATGCAGTCTTTGGTTCTGAATTAAATGTGCAGCTTAACATGCAGCTTGCTTTGTAATATATAATCACCATGTAGACTGTTTACAGGGGTTGTGATTTTGTTGGCACAGCAAATCATAGGAGCAATTGTAAGTCTAGAGCTGTGTGCATACGTACTGCCTGGGGAAAGAATTCAAACACAATAGCTGCTAAAACAAGGTGATCTGCGAGATCACAATCAGAGGATGGATCCGAGTAGAAGTAAAAGCTGTCCTCCAGCTTATTCCTATACGGAATATAGGAATCAAGTAATATGCATGCACAAGGTACCAAACTTGCCAAAGTGTTAGTCTCAGAAACAATTGATGAACTTAGTCACAGATTGTTCTGGTGATGTGAGAACCGCAGGACTGGGCATGTGACTGATGAAACAGCTATTACTGGAAATTAGCCTTTAAGGTGTTAAAATTCAAAGGCAGCCTGTCTTGGAAATCAATTTATTTGTTAATTTGCTCCTATTTTGGGGAAAGTAAATCTATGACTTGGCAGGTGTTCTTTATAAGCCTCATATCCTTTGGTGTTCTTGAGAGACAAGTTTCATTCTGCATTCTTAAACGGTGGGAAGGACGAGAGAGATAAAAGTCACCTATCCCTCATGTGAGAGAGAGAGAGAGAGAGAGAGAGAGATAAAAGTCACCTATCCCTCATAAGCCCTAGAGGCAGAGTGAGGGAGTAATTCAGGCTATTGGGGGAAGGTATGGGCAAAAATCCTGCTGCTAAGGGAGAGTTAAATAGGTGCGATGCTGCTGGCAGCATGTCTGATGGGTGCAGGAGGGAAGTTCCCTCTGTTATGCAGTGTCATCAAAAATAATAATAAAATTACGTCTTATCTTTGTGTACAGAAGGATGTTGATGTAGTGGGAAGTTTTGGAATCTCACTGCAAGGAGCTTACAGAAAACCCCTAAATATGAAAAACAAGGGTCCGATAGGAAGGTCTTCCAGGCAGGGTTATCTTCTTCAAATGAAAGCTTTCTCTTTAGAGGTAAGCAACAACAGCCACCTGGTTTTGGTCAGGCTGACTTGCTTCGTGGGAAGCAAACAAGCAGAAAACAAAGCTCAGGATGCCAAGAGAGCACGGTGCGTCCCTGCCTGACGTGGGCTTCCTTTGCCGGAGGCTGCGTCCAAAGTGGCAGTTGCCGTGCCTCAGGAAGGAGGTTCGGGTGGTCAGTGGGGAGGTGCCTTTTCCTCTTGTCACTGCAAAGCACAGGGATGTCCTCAGCCGAACCACGCGGGAGAGGTGACTGGGGTGGGTCCCCTCTTGCAGCTTCACTCACTCCAGGTCTGGTGTTTACCCAGTAGATCTCTGCCATTGCTACGGTTGGGAGATCGTGGGCTGAGAGATTTACAGTTGCATTTGGCTGGGCTTTTCAAAACCTAACCTGTTGAACAAAACTGGGCGTAAGGATTGCAACTAGTCCAATTTACAGACTCAATTTGTTAAGCATCAAAACCCCCCAAAGTGTAATAGCAATGTGGGTTTCCAGACAGGTGGCCTGTTAGCCAGATTACATTTAACTGAAAGCACTTGCAGTGCTCTGGCTCATCTAGAGGCACTAGTTAGTGGTGTGTTGTGCCAAAATAGTCTTCAACCTTCTTTCATCAATACATTGTGAATATACAATTCAGGAGGTTACAACTGGTGTATGACCCCAGAAAACTTCCATTCTGCTTCCTTTTTTCAGTGTAAGAGGGCCTGGATGTTCAACATCATGTCTATATGATTGAAGTACAGATTCTTATGGGCACACCCACGTTTTTGCACTGGCCCAATGCACATCATCTTATTAAAGTGGTTGTATAGCCCCACAGGAGGGTCCTCGTCATCTTCTGGCAGCCCTGGGGCTGGTGGGGAATCTCCTGTCCTGCACGGAGGTCTTGCTATGCTCGTACACATGCAGCTCCGTGTAAAGCTGAGCAGGTGTGGCCATTTTCCATTTCTCAAGGCATGTTATGCTTTTAAATGGTAATCTTTTTGTTTCACACAAAAAAAGCCAGCACACGGTAACTGACTGAAAGGTTTTGATTCAATAAAACTGAAACAGGCATTCCAGCTCTGATTTCTAAAAACCTGAGGGATATTTACGTCAAAACTATGAACTCTCTTTCAAAAGTTATTCACAGGGGAAAATGGAAATTATCTCTTCAATTTACAAAGACATCTTGATGCTACCAATATGACTGAAACTGAAATTAATCAAAAAAAATGGGTGTCAATAAAGACACCAATTCTTCCCATTGTCTCTTACATTTTTGCATTTCAGGAGGTTTACCCACTCCATCCTGTCATCTGAAACATAGGGAATAAGCGTATCTATTACTAAAAATGTTAGCCACCTAAATAAACTGTAAGGCAGGAGAGAGACAGTTGTCTGTTTTCATACCTGAAAATTACTTAAGGAACCAAATACCTGACTTGCTCAAGGTCAGAGGTAGTAAACTGGTTAGGCTAGGGCTAGAGGCTACTGCAACTCAGTTCTGAGTTTGTCCCTTTCTGGGGCTGTTGGCACTAAGCCAAGGCAGCCTTCTAGGAAGGGCCCAGAACATCCTGAAGCAAAGCTGTCATCTGAGCCCAACGGCTGCCCCTTCCTCTTGAGCCCACGCTCCTCTCCCCACCTCTCTCTCCATCCACACTCTGGCTAGAGATGCGGCGGCAAGTCGTGTCTCAGAATGGCTCATGCCTCTTGGTTTTCCCTCTGCAGCCTTTAGAGCTCCTCAGCTGGGAGGTGTTTCATGAATTAGGCTGGGAGAACCATCCAGGCTGCCTTGGCCTTGCTAATTGCCAGCCTGGGAAGCCTGGTGTGTGATGAACCACCTCTGGGCATTGCAGTCACGGCTCTTGGGCCTTTGTTAATATTCCAGATACGTAGCTCAGAAATGGCTTCCTCACGGGCACTGTTCTCTCCCTAGAACGAATGGACCCGCAGGCTGGAGAGTTCACTGTGAAACTGCAAGCTGTAGATTTAATAAATACCAGGTCTTACTCCTGCTTTATAAAGAACCTTCTGGGAAACCTGCTGCTGGTGTCATGGCTGAGTTATGTGATTTCCCATGGGTTTAGGCGTACAAAGGTTTGATAAAACTAATTGTGGTGTTTCATAAGCCATCAAATTCCCAACAGGCTGATCATCCATCATAGCATCCAGTCACTGTCAGCAATGATTCAGGTTGTGAGACAAGGCCACGTCTTTTACCTCTTTGAGAAACTCAGATAAATCACTGTCAAGGTAAGTCATCGTGTTCAATTGTGTTAAAAGCCTGAAGACTGGTTATAAGGCTCACAACAGAAACAGACCTGTTGTGGGGAAAGGAGTCTTGAATGATTTACCACCAGTTTAGTTAAAATAATGGTTAATGCCTACATGCTATAACCTAAGGGTCTATAAGGAAGCAGGTAGCATCTTGAGAGCTTACACAAGGCTTCAGGAACAAACTGCTGCTACCTTCTTTATTTTCTAAGAATTTAAATAGAAATAGCTGATGTTGGTGTTTCATGCTGTGTTACAGACAGCAATTTCGTTCTTACCCAGGGGAACATCAGTATTGCTGATAGGAAAACCAGATCATAATTAGCTGGATTTTGAATAGTCAGGTGAAATGGAACTAAGATTTAAAATTATTCCATTTTTCCCAAATAAAACCTGATCAAACCAAACACCTTCTCAGATTTTCCCTATATTCAATCAGTTTTGCAAGCAATAATTCAGTAATCATTAAATACCTGTGTCCTGAGCTGTACAACCACTGTAGTTGGTCTTGATCTCTGTCATCTCTTTAGTTACGCAAGCATGGTCTGTTACGACTTTCCTATTAATCCTTTTCTCTTAGGCTGCTTTCTGCTGCTTTATTTAGCCAACTCTCTATAATCTCACTGCCTCAGTAGTTTCGTGACAGCGGTCGCTTCATGGGTTCCATCCCTGCGTACCCACCACGATCTGTCTCACTACCGCTCCCAGGGTCTCCTGATGCTCTTCACGGTCCCGTTGAACTGGTTCTTTGGGGAATGTCAAGCTTTGCTGGCTCTTCTCTCTAAATTGTGAATCTTAGAAAAATAGCATATTTGTTTTAAAAGTGTGTTGCCATGACATTGCCATGTCTGGATCTTGTAAATATTTGGGAAGGGTATGTCGTTAATCAGGGGAAAATGAGACTCACCTCGATGATGCGTTAGGTGCCTATTCGTAACTGGGTGCCTTCACGTAACAGAGTCTGGAGTCAGTAGAGCGGATGATCATTTTGATAGGACAGGGCATGCACATGTGCTCTCATGGTGTCCAGTAAATTATTAAAGCACCTGTTCAGAGAAACCAGGGTTGGTGACTTACTCTGTGAATACTGCCCAGCTCTTGAGGAATCAAGTAAATTCTGTGAAAAATAACCACTCTCTGCCTACAAGACTAACTCCTCTAATAGCCCTGAAACAATTGCTGATATGGATTCTCTCTCCCCTGTCTGAAAGGACACAATTTGTTGCCTCTTGATGGCTAAGATTTCAGACTTTATCTAGTGTCACTTAAATTGGAAGCTTTAAATCTAGGTTGGATTGGCAAAGCCCCGGGTTCATTCACACACCCATTTTGTATCTTTGTCCCACAGTACAGTGTGGATAATCAGGTGCTTTTCTCACATGTTCCTCACTGGTTTGCAAACACAATGAGAGTTTGGCCCATCTGGAAGCCATACATATTTATTCTAGCACTTGCTTTTAGATTATTTTCACTTCATGCAGAAACAAGTGTCATCTATAAATGTTCAGAGAAGCCCGGGAATGTGCGGTTTGTCCTCAGCCGTTTCAGCCCACGGGTGCCTCTGCAAACAAGCATGTCAAAAATAATTCCTTTTGCTAAGAGCTATGCAACAAGCTATGAGCTTTCTTTGCTGTTCAGAAGTGTCCTAAAAGTTCAAAAAGCAATGGCTTCTGAGGTGCTCTCCTGCCTGCTCAGCCCATGCCGTTTCCAGGTGCTGCTGCCGTGTTGCTGTGTAATTGGGCTGTGATTGCAAAGCACATGTTCTAACAAGCACTGCACTGGCTTCCAGGGTCCGGCGGTGGCTGAGATTTCATGCTGCTTGACAGTAAGACTCTAAGTGTATAAAATACTTGCTACCAAAAAGGTAGCCATGGAGTTGGGATTTTCTGTTCTGTTACATGAAAAACAATCCTGCTGCTAAAGCCTACCCGGACACATCTTGCACAAACCAGCCTGTATGCACCTCCTAGGAAAGCCGCTACGGACCTGAATGCTCTACCCAAAATAAATGATTGAAAGCTCCCTCAGGAGGTTATGCGTTGAGATATGGCAACAGTTCGGGGGAGATGGAAATAAGGCATTTTAAAGCCTGATGAACCCCACCTGAGGGTTTAGATCTGTTGATCTGCACCTTTCTGGGGTCTGTCCTTAGACTGCAAGATGATGGTGATTGCCCAGCTTTCTGTAGGCTCAAGGTACATAAATTACTAAACTGAATGGAGGAGACTCAGCGGATTCCTGTATGCTTTGTCTTAAGGTAATGGAAACGAAATTTCACCCTGCGGCATGGAAAGGCAGCAAACGTTAACTGGGTTCGTTGCGCTGGGCTGCCCAGTCCCTACCGCAGGGCACAATCCTGCAAACGTCAGAGCTCAGCTGGGCTTCTGCGAGATTTGTGTTTGTTTTATGTGATAGAAAAAAATCTTTTCAGTAAGTCATCTACCTGTTGCGTTTGGCATTTTGATGCTAAACCACTGTGAAGATACAGAAATAATTTGTTTCATTACTGCTGAGTAAGCTCCGCCCTGGCATTCCCTGGTTATGTGTTACAGCAATAATCAGTTGGCTGTGGCAAAACACGATTAGCTACGTCTGTGGAGCACAGATCAGAGAGGCAGAATGTAGAGAATTAATTGAGGAAAAGTCTGCAGGGGCTTTGGAAGGGAAGGAGGCTCCCAGAGGAGCCTTAGTCAGAAATGTGAATTGCAGTTTGACCGCGTGGCTTCCAAGCAAACTTCTCTTCAGGAGAGACTTTAACTTACCTCCTGCCTCCACAAGACACCTATGTGATGACCTGGCAAAATGTTGTGAGCTATCAGATACGAGTACCCCAAGCGTCTAATGAGCCACGTGCAGAGAAAGCCAAGGATTCCCCTTCAAAATATAAAGACGCCTAGAAAGCGATCAGACACCAGCGAGTGGCTTGGGAAAGCCGGGTTCCTCACCTGGCATCGTGGCCTGGTGTTTGACCCACTCCTGAGGCGTCTTCTAGGTCTGGCGGGGGGGGGGAGCAACTGATTCCTTACACTTAATAAGAATAGATTGCTACTACTTATGGAAGATCATGTTTTAAGAGAGACAAACTTGCAGAGTTTTGCAGCTAGTCAAAATATCCCCTCAGTTTACAAATACATATTTTGTTTCTAGTTGTCAAGGTACAGAATAAAATTTAGTATCATATTAACTATGATATTGAGGAATGTGCTCTAGAAAAACTGTTTTATCCCTTTTCTGGGCCCAAGGCAGCTGTGTAAGCAGAGATGAGGGAGATGATTGCTGAACTCCCGGACTTGCATTTCTTGCAGCACTGTGTGAAATTCAAGCACCGATTCCCCATGTCCTGATGGGAAGCAGCATCTTGATGGAGATCACTCAAGAAGCAAAACCATAGCTTAGGTAAGATGTAAACTTTACGACATATCCTACAGTCTTAGAAACTGCTGTTTTGTCTCCTTCCTACATATATTTTTTATCTTCTCTAATATTTAAATAAAAATCAGGGCTCACAGAGATAAGATGTCTCATGCGGGCAAGTGCAAGATATTTGCTGGCAAGCGTGTGTTATTAGGCATGGTTGTATGTTGGTGAGCAGGAACCTCAGCTGCAGGAAGGCAGGTTTGGAAGGGAATGGTCCCCACGCCAAATGAACCCAGATAGTATTAATTTGTTGGTTACAACGAAGTGTTTCTCATTTCTATCATGCTTTAGAAAACAGAAGAATTGTCAATGCCCGTGCCAGCTCTCGGTTTCTGCAGCGCTTCCTCCACTCCTGTTCCCAGCGCAGACGCAGCTCCCCGCTGGCTCCTGACGGGTGCTGGCAGCTCTCTTCGGGGGCCTGTGCTGGGGCTGGTGCGATGCTGGGGGAGGCAGGAACGGGGCTGAGGTCTCGGCCGAAGCCGCAGCTGCCTGATGGAGCAGGTCCCCACCGCTGCCCGGGGAGCTGGGTTCAGCCGCGGCCCCGCCAGCGCTTTCTGTCTCTGCGCGTTGTCCTCAGCCTCGTCTCCTCCGCAAGAGTCTGGTGCTGGGGCTGTTCCCAGGCGTGCTCGGCGCTTGCAGCTGCAGCCGAGGCGACGAGCACCGCGCTTCGTACACAGTGACAAGTGCCCCAGAAGAGCCCGCAAGGCTGATAACTTCAGAGCTGGAGTAGCATGAGCACCATTCTCTGAGCACCATCAAATAAAGGCCCTGACTTGCTAGACTGAGCAGTTTTCTTTTAACACATGTTTTGTTTTAGAAGCATGCAAACATCAGATTGCAGTTCATCCCAGGCGTTCGGCCGGACAGCGTACTGTTTGAAGTCATTACTATCCCTCCAAATAACACTTACAGAAAGTCATCCAAAGGCATCTGTAACAGATGGCTCAGCCCTGCCAGGTAGAGCCCACCCCAACCAGGAGGAGCCACCGCTCTCTGGCACAGTCCCCTCCACTAAAGCTCTTCCCAGACGCCTCACTCCCGACTTTCTACGCCCAGAGCCAACGTCCGCTGCCCTGGAAGCATTAACCTCCTCTCTGTTGGGCTGCAGCTTGTGGCTGATCCCCTCTGGTCCGACGGGTTCCAGTCCTGGGTAGCCCCTCTCCAGACCTTTCGAATGTGCTATCAAAACATCTCTGTTTGCGCTGATACTCCCCACTAATGCTCTGAGACACGTTTTTCATTGCCGTCAAAGCATTTAGCACAGATACCAGCACACCTTCCGAGTCCTGTGTTTCAGCTCTGAGAAGCTGGCTGCATAGAAAACAGAGAGAAAAAAATCATTATTGTCCAAGATATTAATTAGTAACAGACTGACCAAGGTGGACACTAGAAAGGGCTGTTTTTGTCTTTACTTGGCCTGCGTTTTCTATAGCAAAAAGGCACTAAAACAAATAAAAATCCCAAACTAAATGTTTATGCAGAAGCGCTTTCATTGATTTTTTTTTTTTCCCACGTGCATAGGGACCTTTTCAATGTTCTTGAAATTTTGGCCAGCTGCTTATGATTATTGCTGCTTTACCTTCCAGCAATTCTAGCTGCTCAGCATTTGCTCCAGAAGTGTATTGCCCAACACATGTCAAGGCACAGCCGTGGATCATGGGATAAAAAGGCATCCTTTGTTTGCAGAGCTTGTTGTTTTGCTTCAGGTTGACTCACAGCAAATGTTCCAATATGACTCAGAAAGAGCCAATATTTAATTATGGAGACATTCTGTACTAGCATCTGAGGTTCAGCAACTTAAGATGCTGTTGCTGATAATAATAACTTTGCACTAATTGCCACTTCCATTCAAGCCTCTCGAGGCTGTTTGAGCATTTCCCTGTAAGGCTGACTGAAGGGATTTAAAAAACTGCTAGGTGCAGGACCCTCTGCCCAGCTTGGGAGAAGTTTGGATGTAACCCAGGGCTACTCTGCTTCAGAATGTCTATGATGAAAAATTCATAATACCTTCTGGAAGTAAGATTTATGTGCAAATCAGATACACTCTGGTGGCCAGCCCCATAAAGCCTTTTTTGGCCAGCATCAGAGGTGCTGTTGTTTTGAGCATATGAAATGAAGCATCCTGTTCCCAGACATTATTTTTGATTTTTCATGGGGCTGAATTCTGGGCAATTTTAGGAAAACACAGACCTGTTGGAGTAAGTCCAGAGGAGGCCACGGAGATGATCCGAGGGCTGGGGCAGCTCTCCGATGAGGACAGGCTGAGGGGGCTGGGGCTGTTCAGCCTGGAGAGGAGAAGGCTGCGGGGAGACCTTCCAGCAGCCTCTCGGTACCTGAAGGGGCTGCCGGGAGGATGGGGAGGGGCTTTTGGCAAGGGCAAGCAGGGAAAGGCCAAGGGGGGATGGTTTTAAACTGAGAGAGGGCAGATTTAGATTAGATATAGGGACGAAATTCTTCCCCCCGAGGGGGGTGAGGCCCTGGCATCAGAGCCGCTGTGGCTGCCCCAGCCCTGGCAGTGCTCAAGGCCAGGCTGGACGGGGCTGGGAGCAGCCTGGTCTGGGGGAAGGTGTCCCTGCCCGTGGCAGGGGGGGGAACAAAATGATGTTTAAAGTCCCTTCCAACCCAAACCATTCTGTGATAAGAATGCCATTCATTTCAAAGAGATCAGGATTAGAGCTAAACACAGGAATAAGAGTTTTTACCTCCAAACTACTTCTGTGAAATTAAGGTGCGTCTCTCTGTATTTTGGCTTAGTCTTTGGTCAGTATCTTTTGAGCTGCTGGGATATTATTTAAACTAAACTTGTGCTTCCAAACAGTCTTCAACTCAGCTGAGTTGAAAAAAAATCAATAGAGGACAGCAAGTACATAAA
Source organism: Podiceps cristatus (assembly GCA_000699545.1). Taxonomy (NCBI): domain Eukaryota; kingdom Metazoa; phylum Chordata; class Aves; order Podicipediformes; family Podicipedidae; genus Podiceps; species Podiceps cristatus. The sequence continues at coordinate 2,007 of KL271388.1, read as the reverse complement.
TGACCTTCCTCCAGGTGACCCTCCTAGTCACCCTCCCCAGTGCCAGCAGCAGCGGAGCACAAAAGCAGTGCCCTGAAGGCCCGGATGCCCGACTCCACGGTAGCATCCTGATGGTGCCCGGCGAGGCAGACCCGTGGCCAGTTGGATGAGCAGCCCAAGGCTGAGAGCAGAATATTGTGCCTTTCAAAACCCACTTTTTCTCTTCCTAGGACTGCCACTTAAGCTGTCGTTAATGCAGTCACAGCTGTTCTTGGTCTGAGACATTAAAGAGAGTCCCAGGTGCTCGTTTTATGGAGATGAATAATTAACTGGCAATTTTATAAAAGAAGCCTTGCTTGATAGCAAGCAGTTCCTCAAGTACCCAGATTGCAGGAGAGCTCTTTTAGAATAAAATCACATGGTTCCTGTTTGTTTGAAAGCAAATTCTTCTCTCTTCCAGGAGCTTGAAGAGACCCAGAGTCTGGGAGCTTCTCTGGAAGGTGAGTGGCTTGTGCCTTTGGCCAGCTCTGCTCTTGTTCCTCCCTTGTTGCCCTCATGTACCGACTCCAAAGTCCCCACAGACCTGCAAAGTAAAGTTGGAAAGAGTCAAACCAAACAACTGAAAAGTGAATGGGGAGAAATGTTTCTAACTTAAGTTATTTGGCTCCCCGAAGTTGCCCCCTCCCCTAGCTGATTTCAGGACAGCTGTAATTGTAAATTCCTAGACACAATTGTAGTCTTTGTAGGAAATCCATTACAATGATGACTGCAGCCCCAGTGGCATCGTTCCTGTTTGAAATTCACCAGTACTAAAGAAATCTGTGACACCATCTTAAAAAATGTTTTCTGGAGGTGTATGAGGTCTCGTCAGACTGCATCATAAAGCAAAGCCTTAAGATAATT
>JMFS01066498.1:0-11734 GCA_000699545.1 Podiceps cristatus | reverse complement strand
CCCCGCTGCTACCAAAACCTTGCCATGCAAAAAACTAAAGGAAATAATCCTTAAATATAAAGAAATCCAATCATTCCATTACTTTCTAAAAATGGACTTCCGATATGTTTTATAGTATCGTATCACTAAAAAAGGAATCACTGGTCAAATCTGCTATCTTTTACTCAGAGTGTTATCCAAAACAATTTCCCACTCCATAAACTCGTGAAACATTGTGGGCTCAGATCCCTTAAGAGACATTCACTCTGTTGTTCTCAAATATGAAAAAAAGAAACAAGTTTCTAAGAAGTTCGAGCAGATCAATCGTCTGACTCAGCAGCCTATAGGAAAAAGCATTTACTGCTGAACTAAGGTGGTAGGAAAAAAAAAAAAAAAAAAAAAAAAAAAAAAAAAAAAAGTCGCTTTAATCCTAAATTTGAAGTTTATTTTCCTATTGCAGGCCATGCTGCAAATCCAGAGGCCTTTCGAAAATGTAGTCCCTAACAGATGGATCCCCATTTCTGTAATCTGATTACTGTACCGTAGCTCTCCACCAAACTCATAAGCATACAGGCTCTGCCACAATCCTGACTTACATATTTAGAAATTTTGCGCTATGAACAAGGAAACACTAATATCTCAAGCAGGGTCCAAAAGAGACCACATGATGAACCGAGGGAACTTCTATTCAGAAGTCATATTCTTCTGACCATCTCCAGAAATTGTGTAGCTCTTCCTTCTCAGGGTACAGGGCTTGGACTCCTGTCAATTGGGTAAGGTTCTCTGTTTCCTTTAAAACAAAAGCAACAGTGGCCATACAACAGCAGCCTGAGCTCATAACCAGACACTGGGAAAGCTGGGTTAATGTGCTCGGCAGCGTAAGAGGATCCAAAGTTATCTCCTCTTTATTCAAATTGAATGTCTCAATCATTAGACAGCAAGAACAGGATGTATGGTGATCCAGTCCTTTCAAAAAATAGCATCAAAAAAAACCCAAACCAAAGCAAAACAAAAAAAAAACCCAAACCAAAACAAAAAAACCACATGAAAAACACCAGACCTATTTGGCTGCAGTTTGAGTTTACGACTCTATACAGAAGATTTAGACTGTTTGATTTCAAGATGGAAATCATGACTGCTGATCCCATGATACTGCATTTCAAATAATATGAATAAATTTAAATTAATTAAATTAATTAAAATAAATTGGCTTAAACAAAAATAATCAGTTTTCCTGAGGCATGGACTGGAACTTAAGATTTAGCTCAGAGTCCTCTTAAACAATAATTTAAATCAGATGAAGTTATCTGGAAGTAGAGAAAGGAAAAACTTTTCTTCTTTATGGAATAAGACATTGTTCTCCATCATCCATTTATTTAGTACTCATAATAATGCATTATTTAAAATGCACATAATAATAACTGAATAGAGAATTTAGGATATATCCACTTTAGACGCACCAAGAAAAACAAAATGAGATTCAAGGTTTCTATTACCCACCACACATAGGAACCATGCTGTTCCTACCTGCAAATATCTTCCAGAAGTATTATTTTATCAGAAATGCAAATACCCTCATGCTGAGTAGCCAGTGGTGTTATAAAGACTGTAAAACCAATGTACAGAGTACATTGCAGCTTTGATACAAAATTACCTAAGGAAATTTTCTCACTAATACTATTAAGCCTACCAAATTCCCATGCAGGGCTAGAGAGCAGGAAAATAGGACAATGGGGTGCGTGGGGTTATGGAAGGTTAGAAATAGAAGAAAAGAGCTTAGCCTAATTTACAGTTTTGAGAGATTTGGGATTCTGAGTTATTGTAAGCCATGCATTTCTGAGAACTCTTACCTGAGCTAATGCTTCATGTCTCTTTACTCTGTTGTTCTACAACTTCAACCCACTTTGGTAAACAAAGAGTCTCCAGCTTCAGTAGTCCCCAGATTGTTACCTACCTTCCTTCCAAAAACACAAATGCTATATCATTGAGGCTGGGGGAGTGCCGTATGCACAGCCTATGGAAAACAGATGCAGTTTATTCCCTAAGAAACAAGGAAAAGTTTGGGTATAGAAGAAATAAATTTAATTTCTGAAAGAGGGTTTAAGTAAGTTCCCTTTTTCAACAACTTAACTGACAATTTTTGTTGCTAAATTGCATTCAAACATCATGCTATTCTGGTGCCTCTAATAGTCAGGTTCTTGTGTATTTCAGAGACATTATTTTTCTAATCTGAAGCCAGATGAAACATTCATGGTAACAACCCTTGGTTTTGTTTAGCTAGAAAATAATCTCTGCAATGGGCTTTCATGTCTAAGACTTAGTTCAGTTCTTTCCTCTCTGGTTTATTCTTTTCAAACAAGTCAGAGTCAAATGTATATCAAAAAGTATTTAATCACCTGTTCATCTCTGCTCTCTGGTCTTAGTCCAGTTATAATCTGCTCCCTGTTTTAAGAAGGGATCATTAAACCAATCAGGATGCTGACTCATGATCTAAAGAGAGAGGCATGGCCCTGTTCTACAGCGTTGAAGTGGAACTTGTTATAACTGGGTGCAATTACTGACACTCAAGAATCTTTTGTGATGAGCTATGTATCTGTATGACATATCTGTAACAGAAGGAGAAAGTACTAAGACATTTCTGAAGGGTGGTACCTGTTGTATGTGTCTGCTACATGAAAAAATGTTGCTACCAGTAGTCATGTAAAGAAATTATACTTTCCTATCTCTTTGGGTTATATTAAAATAATATTTGTGATCCTCAAATTATGCTGGTGATAAACACTACATGGCTCCGCAGAATGGCATTCAAGGTCACAATAATTCCCACTGACATTTCTTCTCCATAGGAGTGTTCCTGGACCATCTGTGGAGCCCAGTCTTTCACACCTGCAGTGCTTGACACACACCCTCCAAGATACAGGGACTTGTGCAGTGAATGGATTTCAGGTGATCATCTATCTGCTCTGCCCTTTCAGTGAAAAAGCTTCCAAACAGAGCCAGAGAGCTGGCAGAGGTCCTGAGGTCTTAGAACTGCAGGCAGCATCATCCCAAACTCAGGTGGCCAGGAGAGATGGTTCAGGAATGTGGGTGAAGGCTCCAAGGCTCCCTAGTACTCAGAGCATTCCTGGGATCCCCAAGAAAGGTGTGATCAAAATGCAGCAAATAGTTATTAAATAAATTGCTTATGATGTTGTGACTAAAGATATACTGAATGTCTTTCTACCCTCTCCCTTCACCTCTTCTCTATGGTAATAAATGCAGTCCAGTTGAATAACCAGAGAGACAAAAATACCAGAAGACTTGTCAGCACCCGTGGTAGACCCACAAAGTCGCAAAATTCATTGGCAGTCTGTCACAAAACTTTATTTCCAGAAACTAAATGAAGTTATATGGTTAGATTTATTGAAAATTTTGCAAGTGCAAAAGTTGGTCATTGCTCCAGGGCTTATCTGCTGTCTGGCAAGTTCCTGCCTAGGGCAAAGACATATATACACGGGGAAAACAAAACAAAACAAAACAAAAAACAAACAAACAAACAAAACCCCAACCAAAACCAACCAACCAAACAAAACAGGGTTGATAATAAAACACTGACCCATCCTTAGCTATTGCACTGTGCATCACATTGCTATCATCATCTCAATGCTTTTCACTGATATTTGACAACATACCACTCAGCGACAGCTGTTTTATTATTGCCTTTAATGACCATAAAGCAGAAAATATTGCATAATGCAGAGGAAACATACTGACAGTTCTGGCTGTGCACGAGTATGTCACCGTTTGGCTTCTGAGGGATTTCTTGACTAACAGGTGCATCATATACATATATACATATCAGCAATTCACTAAGTAGAACAATAATACAATGCACATTACAATGCTATAACTGACACCAAAAGATGAACTCTCTAAAGAAGTACAATAAATTTTCACTTTGCTTGTACAAGTGCTGTTTGAATTGACATAGTCTTTGGGGTTAGAAATTTTTTTTTGTGTTACTGCAAAGATCTGTGGGCTGTTTTGCCCTGATGAATTGCATAAAAGAAAGAAGTGTCATTCCTCATTAAGAAGAGCCACCAAACGATGCCTGTCAGACATTTGTCCAAATTGGCCTCTGTTTTAATTTACTTCAATACTATCACATACTTCATCAAGAAATGTCAGGGGACTTCAGTTTTACAAAGATACTTAACCATGTCCGTGCCTTTCCAATCCCATTACACTTTCTTCCAGGTAACAAGTCAGTCATACCACCAGTTGGGAAAAATAATCAGATGGATGAGTCTGCAAAGAAATACTACTTCCCTTCCCCACAAGGAGCTCAGTTTCTCTGCCTGAACACAAATAAAAATCTCCTAAACTCTCTCAGATTAAATCTGTATTTTGGCAAAATTCCAACATTTCAGATGAACAGCATTTGTCTACAGCTCCTCTCAAGAATATTTTAAAAATAAAATAAATAAATAATTGCATCCATTTTCTTTGGATGCAAATCTAGATGTACCAGAGTCTGGGGAAAAAGCTGTCCTTTTAAGTTTATCCAGCTATTAAACTACAAAAAAGTGCAAAGCAGTTTATATAAAATGAACCAGTTTGTGTAAGGTGATTCCCCTATTCAAAATAATATTAAAGGCGGCCTTTGTTAAGTGGTTCTGAGAAGTTCATTACCTCCCTGTTAGTTTCCTTTTATGCTTATAATTTATTAAATCTTTTTCTGGGGGTTCTGGCTTGATTAAAATGTAGCAATCCAGATTTGCACAAAGCCTAAAGCTTAATTTAGCCCATCCAGGAGAAGTTTGGCTTAGATTTGAATTAACCTTCAATCTTCACTGGCATTTCCTTCCTGACTATTCAAAGGATTGTCTGGACCTTTCACATCCCTTCTTCAAACTTCCCCAGTATTTAAAATTCATCCTTCATGAATACCATGGTTTAAGTGTCAACTCTTAAATCAGTACCATGAGACAGAGGGAAATAAAGTAAGTGTTACTGGGGAGTCTCAGAATTAACTGACTAGCAGAAAGAGCTATTCTGCCACACATCCCTTTTCAAAATGAGGACCATGATACATATTCATAGAAAACACCAACACAAAATACCAACACTGTAAGTATACTACTTAATCTCAAGGACAACATGTAAGTCTTTCTAATACTGGACATTTTAAACTCTTCATTATAATTAATTGTCTATAATAATTTATTTTTATTTTGTTTGAGTAATTAACAGTGACTAACTATAAAATGAGTTTATTCAAAACCATCATAAATGTGCAGCAGATTTGTAATTGTTACTCAGCAAAGATTTTATAAATGAACAAGTGTTTCAGCCTGATTGAAGTCTCAGTGTTGCCAAATCCCACATATGTATTAAGCTGGCCAGCTCAGGAAAGGTGCCTTGCAGGACCAAACATTTCCTTAAAAAATAAAAAAATTTCTTGACTTTTCTCAGACATTTACTAATTAAATTCCAAGAGAATCTGCATGCATAATATGAGTGAGAATTAAGAATCTTGGTATATGAATGACAAAATCCTAACTTGTTGACCGGTATTTCCATCCATCACAATTGTACACATTTAAAAAAAAAAAAAAAAAAAAAAAAAAAAAAAAGAAGAAATAGAGTAGAGTAGACTGGAGTAGAATAATTTCAGTCGAAAGGGACCAACAATAATCATCTAGTCCAACTACCTGACCAATTAAAGGCTGACCTAAAGTGAAAGGATGTTATTGAGGGCATTGTCCAAATATCCTCTTCAACACTGCCAGGCTTGGAGAGTCAACCACCTCTCTAAAAAGCCTGTTCCAGTGTTTGACCACCCTCTCAGTAAAGAAATGGTTCCTAATGTCCAGTCTGAACCTCCCCAGGTGCAGCTTTGAACCATTCCCACTGTTGTGGTTTCACCCTGAATGGTAACTGGACCATGCAGCTGCTCATTCACCCCTCCCCTCCCCAGTGGGGAAAGATAAGGAAAGATAAAGGAAAAGATAAAAATTTAATAATAATCATGTATAAGGATAATAGAATATATATAAAATGAACAATGTACAATTTCTCACCACCCGAGGACCAACACAGCCCGTCCCGAGCAGCAGTCAGGGAGCAGGGATATTCCCCCGCAGCCATCCCAGAACAGCAAGTTCCAGAGAGAGCACGAGGGAACAAACAGACGAACAAACAGCCCAAATGAAATAAAACAAAAAAAGGTAAATAAAGGTAACAAGAAGGGAACATGAACAGAAAGTGAACTGAACAAGGAACCAGAGCCCGAGAGCAATGGCCGACCCTCACTCACACCGGCCATGCCGTCTATGGTATGGAACACTCTCTTTGGCCAGTTTGGATCAACTATTCTGGCTGTGCCCTCCCATTTTGTTTGCACCTGCACATCAGCAAAGCTTGGGAAACTGCAAGATGTCCTTGATCATTCGGCAGCAGCAAACAACAGCAGCGTGCTGTCAGCATGTTTCACACACTAAATCCAAAACACAGGAGCTGCTGAACACAAAATTAGCTCTGTCCTGGCTGAAACCAGGACACACTTCCATAGCAGATACATCATGTGTAGATGACTTTGGAAAATTTAGGAGGTGTGTTTTACCTAGACATCTGTAAACCCAGCTTCCATGTAGCAGATTTATTAACAGCTGTAAACACCTGAAAAATCCAAGAGACTATGAGGCAGATTCGAGGATCCTTGTGGTTCCTCAGGACATTCTATGATTCTATAACAGCACTTTGGTTTGGTTTCATCAGCAAACTTACTAACGGTGCATTCAACTCCTGCACCCAGATCATTGACAAACGTATGGAACAAAACTGGTCCTAGAACTGAGCCCTGAGGAGCACTGCTGGTGAGTAGTCACTAACCAGATGTAGCCCCATTCACTACAACCCTTTGAGCTCTGCCCTTCAGCCAGTTCACGGTTCTTCACGGTGCACTGTGAAACCACTCATCCCACAGTTGAACACCTTGTCCAGATGGATGCTCTGAGGGACAGTATCAAAAGCATTACTAAAATCCAGAAAAACTACATCTACTGCCTTCTCTTCAACCACTAGGCAGATTACCTTATCATATCAAATGAGGATATCATATTAGTTAAACAGGACTTTCCATTTATGAACCCATATTGACCATGACTGATGATTGCACTGTTCTTTCAATGCCTTTCAGTAGTACCCAGTCTGATCTTCTCCATAATTTATCCAGGAACTAAGGTCAGACTAAGAGGCCTGTAGTTCTCTGGGTCTTCCTTCATGCTCTTTTTGTAGATGGGAATAACACCGGCTAGCTTCCAGTCAGCAGGGACCTCCCCAGACTCTCAAAACCTTTGGTAGATGGTTCAGAGGAGTCTTCCCATAACATCTGCTAGCTCCTTCAGTACTCTGGGATGAATCCCATCAGGACTTGAGAACATTCAGCTGATGCAGCTGGTCCCTTACAATTTTAGTGTCCACAAAAGGAAAGTCACTGTTCCCACATTTGTGGCCCTCTGACTCAGCGCATCAGGCAGCCCAAGGTCTATCAGTATTATTAAAGATGGAGGCAAAAAAAATATCAAACGCCTACACTACTTCTTCATCCCTAGATATTCCTGGTATTCTTTGCCTTGTGTAAGCATATACACATGAGCAAAGTTGGGAGTAAATGGCTTCTAACATGACACCAGTACAACATTCTGGGTATTTAAATTCATGGCTCCACAATTTGGATGAACAAAAAATAACTCTTTACAAATTGCTCTGCAAAAGCTTTCACCCCTTGCAAACAAGGAAAGAGAAGGGCAGAAGACTCGATCTTCAGATCTAGGAAAACTGGCTCCTACGAACTGTGCCAAAAGTGGCACCGTGATCTGCCTCAGTCTTCCAGGCTACTGTGCTCAATTCTCCTTCCAACAAAAGTGACAGGAGAACCTTAGAGCTTCTTGGAGTTCTGACCCTCCCCCATGACTTCCAGTCAGGCAATGCACACGCTGCTGTTGGGATCATGCAGTGTGTTTCAGCCACACACATTCCTCACTGCCCACCACAATGACACCTTTCACCCACCTCTGCTCACAAATCGCAGGCTCCACAGCCTGTTATCCTTCACGCTGGAGGTCAGTATTAGTTATCAGGGAACACCTGTGTACCAGAGAGAACATATGAAGATAATGCCTTAAATTAAATGAACAAGGTCATCTCAGCCACTCATTCAGCCACGTGGCTCTGACAGCTGTTATGAATATGTTCTGCAGGCTGGTACTCACTGCTGCTGTGGGCTCATGGTATGCTATGTGATTCTTTTACATTTATTGATTGAGTGCTCCTTCTTGTGATCCATTATAAAGAGAATGTCTGCTGTTCCACCTCAAGAATATAACAAATGTGAGCAACAGTGCTAGAATCTGCACCATTCTTAGTCTAAGTCACCACTAAAAATATTTAAGAGAGATAGGGTGTACAGTATAACTGAAAAGGATGGACATGAACAGCCTGCTCACTGGAAAAACTACTTACATTTTGTCCAAAGCTAAAATTACAGCACTACAAAGAACCCCATATTATAGCATAACAGTCCTTTACATGTTTTAAAATACACCTTTCTGACACATGGTTAGCCTAGAAGTTTCCTCGTGTAACAACCCCCTATTCAATAATCCAGTAAGTGTGGCTGTGTCCATTTCACAGAACTGTAAGACATCTAACCTGGGCAGTAAGACCACAAATAAAACACTTATGTTCCAAGTCCCCTGCCTGAATCCTTGCTGTAACCACACTCACACTCATTAAAACAATGTTTATCAAATTCTGGAGCCATTTAATAAAGCAAGGAGCAATTTATAGACTAGTTAAAAAAGAGTTCTTAGGCCATGTGACACGTACTTAGAAATGGGGATGGTAAAGCAGCAGCAATAATGGGATTTGCAAAGATTTACTAGAAACCTGACAATTATTTACGTGTGCTTCTGATTTCTAAGTAGGTCAGCCAAAGACTGTCACTTCTTTGTGCTAGACCCTGTAGCAACACACAACTGAGGCAGTTGTTTTGTTCCCAAAACTTTTACAGCCTAAATATGAGAGAAGAAACAACGGATGAATACAGGCAGGCAAGCAGGAATAAAAGGACACAACAAGAAAATGAGCATCAGCAGCTGTTTCTGTACATATCTAAATGTATATCTAAATGTATTCGAGGAACACCCTGAAATTCCCAAGACGCTCATATGTACGTTTCTTTACATAAACTCCAGCTGTCCTTGCAGAGTCTGTGTACCCATCCGTTATGTGACATTTTCATGACACGAGGAAACAAGACAGCCGTATTGTATTGAAACCATTATCAAACCTGTCTGGCAACTGAAATGAATAAGGCGCTAACTAGGTCTGTCTACAAATGCCAAGTATGTGAAACAATGATGAAGATGGTGAAAATCCTCCTGTCACCCAAGTGTGCATGCAAGCACTGAGACTGGTGGTGCAGCGTTGATGGAAGACTGCCAAGTACAAAGTGTAGGTCAGTATACAGCCAAGGAAATGCTGATCACTCTTTCAAAAGTTATCAACCTCTACAAAAGACTTGCTGCTTTCTCCAAGGACACAAAGCTATCCTTCACAATGGAAAAAAGGATTTAAATAGTGGGGGATTTAACATAAAAGGGGAGCTCTCGTTAAGCTACAATAGAGAATGTCTGTAACGATAATTTTGAAATACCTGTGCCAGTTTGTCTTTTATCTAATAGCACTCTTTGATCTTTTAATGAAAGAGTGAATAGTAAAATTAAGGTATAAAAGTCCCTAGTTTTAAGGCTTAAGTAAGTAGGCAAGACTAACACATTTGTTCAATATTCATACCCCCTAGGAGACCATTACCTTGAAATCATTACCTTTATTTATTCTCTAGTCTCATGGATCCTGTAAACTTTTAATGAAATAATACATAAAAGTGGGTTCCATTCAGCTTCAAATACTCATTAATTGTTTGCTAATGCAACACATTTTTTTTTTTCTATTTGCTCTCCTGGCATTATTATAATGAAGAACAATTGCTTTATAAAGAAAGTTGTGGAAATACTGTAAATCACAACTTCTTTACCATTCTACTAATTTGCCCTCCAGTGAACTTTTTTTTTGTTAATTAACTGTCTATTGTTTGTCATTCCAATTACATAGAGTAGGGCAATTAACATGTTACATGAAGAGCTGTAGAAGTTAAAAAACAAAACAAAACAAAACAAACTAGGAAACCCCAATAGACCTGGTGAAAGAAAAAAGTCTTTAAAAGAATTAAAACCAAAAAATATAAAAGCCTTTGAAAGCTTAGTGAAAGCTCCACAAAAGTTAGTAGACAAAAAACAGAAATCCAAAATAAAGGAGATAATGCATCAACAGTGTAGCAACAAATTAAAAAAAAAAAAAAAAAAAAAAGCAACAGGTAAACTCACCTGTTTTGTGTTCAGATCAGTCAGAAGGAAGTGAATAAAGTTTACTATTGTTCACAGTGGAAGTACATAGGATTCGCTCATTCACACTTACTTCTAATGGCAGTACTGATAAAGACAGGCAGGAAAAAAATCTGTCATGTGGTGGAAATTTATTGACGTCATTCTCTCAGTGAAATCTAGACTGACCTCTCCACAGTCACCCACAAAACTCTTCTTTTATATGCTGTTCCACCTGTGCTCAACCCACCTCAACCAGACATCAGAATTTTACCTGCAAGATCTACGGCAAAGTAGGGTGCCTTCAATAAATCCTAACAAGAACAGGCACATACCTAAATTTGATTGATTTAAGGAGAACGTAACGTGTATTTAAAGCACAGCATGCATCTATTTGCAGTCATGAGTGGTAACTTTATTATTCTGGAGCGTAAAGTATTTATCTAATTATTTATTTAAACAACATGAGGTATCTTGACATAACGTTATGGGAAAAATACAGCTCATTGACTCATTATTCAAAGGAGCATAGCTTTATTATTCTTACAAGCAAACACCTGATTGATTTCTGATTTTTCCATAAGCTCACTTTTGATCTCCAGAGATACACCAATATTGCACATGGCTGAATGAGTTCTATTTTCTTATCAGCTAATTCCATTCAGAAGAGAGAAAATATTGTTATAGCACTTTGGTGGTGCATTTGCTAAGAAATCCCATTACAGGTGAATTAGGGATTATATTGCAGATGAGTAAAACAAATTTTCATGACCATCAAATTTATTACACAGTTGCCATACTATCCCCAGAGACATACACCCAGCAAAGGCACTGAAAAGCTGTCTTGGATCAGTTCAAAGGATTTTTAGCTTGCTTTCTTCAACAAAGCAATTCAAAAATTTTGGGGTTGGACAAGAGACTATGTCTTTAAAAATTAATTCTAAGTACAGAGTGTCAGCAAAATGCAAAAATCAGAGCATGTCAGTAAGAAAACTCAGTATGACCAATTTCATTTAAAAAAAATGTAAATAAGTATGGTCAAAACAAGTTTGAATGCTTTCACACAAAGATACTTACTCTGAAAATTTTAACTTTAATACCAATTACCATGTTTTCAGTTTTAATAAGACTCATGCTATTTTTGTCACTGAAGAAAAATGAGACAAATCCAAGCCATACATTTTCACTAAAGGTGATTTATTAAATAGCTGTTATTTCTACGGTCTCTTTTCTGTCAGGAACTAAGACCTAAATTCTTGGGGAATATATGGAGCTCAATCTCTTTGACAAGAAATGTTGGTCGCACTAAGGAGGAAGAGGGACCTGCA
>JMFS01066497.1:0-18176 GCA_000699545.1 Podiceps cristatus | reverse complement strand
CACCCCCGCCCCCCTTTTATTTTTTCCTTTTCTTAAAGGCGTTTTCAGCTTGCTCTCAAATATTTGACCTTTTATCCGGAGCAGATATACTTTATAAGGACAACTCAGGATAGCCTACTTTGCTCTGTGTTCTTAAAGTGACAGGTTTGCGTAACCACTTTTTTAGAGGGGCTAGCTGATGTTTGTTGGTACAGGAATGGCCTTTTCATTTTTGTAACGTTTTTCTTCTTGTCAGAAGGGAAAAAAGGTTTGGAAATAGTAAAGTTTGAAAAAAGTAAAAGTTAAAGGATTGTGCCATCAATGACGGAAGACCGACAGGCTTTGACATCTTGGTGACTTTTTGTGCCGTAGTATCTCTTGCAGTTAAGTATATGCCTCTATCACAAGGAGCAGCAAAAGTTTATCAAAGTTTGTAACTTTGTGCATTAGTACTTCGTATGCTATTTTGAGACATACTAGTTGTGGTGTTAGATTGCGGTATGCTTCTGTCTGCAAAACCACCTTGGGTATTAGCTTGGGTATTATCCTTGGAGAATGTGTGCAAAATGTTTCTTTTCCCACTTGCTGAAAAGCTGGCTGAAAGCAAGCAGGATAGAAGCTTAGCAGCGCTGGCCATTCCTAAGCCTCAAATATTTATGTATTGATATTTTCCAAGAGAAAAAAAAAAAAAAAAGTCTCTCTGTTTAATGGCAGGAAGTTAAAATAGAAAAATCAAGTGGGCTATTTCACATCACTGCAAACCTGTTCCTTCAGTGTCTGTTCTTTATGTGTGTAACTTGGAGTAGCTGTAAGTGCTGAGTTATTTTAGAACTAGTCATTATTCCTCTCTTGTATATCATTTTTTCACTCTTACATAGCATTAACTGAGTGTCCGGTTAGGCCTTTTGCATTTTTCTGCTGCAAATGTATCTGCATTTAAAGAGGGGAAGATAGTGGGGCTTTTTCAATTCGCCTTCGCTTTTCTTACTCAAGAAGGTTTGCACCTATATGAAGACCTACAAATATCTTTTATAAAACGCGTGGCTGCAGGGTGAGAGAGGCTTGGTAGACTACACAAGAAGCATGAAATGTATGTACCACTTTTTTTTAAGCTCTCTTCTTAAAGGTGGACCTGTCCCCTGCACCCCTATACTTATAATTCATCTGCAAATGTAAATGATAGATCCCAGAGAAAACTGTCAGAAGAAATAAAAACAGAACGGAAAATGCAGATTCTCTCAGTTCTGCTGCAGAAATGGGCTTGGGTTAGTTAAGGTACCAGCTGCACCTACATGTTCTGAGCTGTATCTCACCTGGATTACCTCCAGAGGCTTACAGGCAGCCATAGACCCAACTGGTACATGGAAAGACTGGAAGGATGGCTGCCTTTCCTTTCTGAAAGAGTGCTGCTGGTTAGTGGTAGCTACTCATGTTTTGTATAGCTTTCCAGACATTTTAGAGGACCAAAGAGTAAGTGAAAGTTTTGGGTCCATGGATTCAAGAGGGTTTTTTTCTTAATAGTAACACTGCCTGTGAAACTGTTGTCCAGCTAATGACAAGCCTTGGTGCTTCATGAAAACTTTACAAAGGATGTTCATTGGTTCTTTCTGGTTTTATCCACAGTTGGCTTTGGGACTCCTTGCCAATTTGAGAGCATTCATTTTATGTTCTGGTTGGGCATTTTTGCCTCTTGGGTATGTTCCTTTTGCCTGTTCAATTACTTTTCCCTGTACTGCCAGGATTCTTGTGGCCTGCTAGGCCCTATCCTTTCTGTGAGCACTATCCTGCTTTCTTGACACTTGGGATAATGAGAATTGTCTGCTAGTACTAAGAATTTTGTTTCTTTGAGATAGGCATTTATTTCTCTTTGCTAATGTTCTAAGAAGTGAAGAATGAGAAGATAGTCTATTCTCATTCAGGTTGCAGTGTTGAGGCTGACAGCAAAGTTATAAAATGGACAAAAAACTTAGTTTATGGTCTTATTTGCAGACTGAAGTCTTTCATTAAGACTTTACTTCTGTTTCCATCAGTAGGCTTAGCTGAATCTCAATTGCAGCAGCTCTTTCTGGAAAAGATATCTGAACAAGAAATATCCCAGCCTGACTTTCAAGTCATGGAGTGGGTTTTCAGGACTGGCAGGTAGAAAAATTCTCTTCAGTTATAAATTGCAGGCATTTGGTATTCAAATCACTGAGCCTATAAATGACACGGATTACACCATGTGCTTTTAGAGAAGAGAAACATGTATACCATTGCGTGTTTACTTCTTTTTTCTATTGCTGTGGGTGTGTGGGACCCTTCACTGTACTAACTTCAGGTTCCTCCATGAAGTGTCATTGTCTGGAGTAGGGTACTAGAGAAACAGAGGGTCTCTGTGTATGTGTATACATTCATTTATATAGATCATTGTGTAGATTTACGTGTGGATATATGTGTGCACGCACTTTTTTCTTATGGAAAAATGACTAAATAATCCCTGCTTCATTCTGTACTATGTATTTAGTTCTCTTCTGCCACTTTCCCTTTTCCCTATGATCCTCTCTATGTATCTGTTCTGATCCTCTCTGATCTTTTACAAAATGGACAAGCTGGTGATTTTTTCTTTCCGTGTGCTTCTTTGTGGTAGTTGCACTGAAATGATGTTACTACAGTTGGTGTTCTTTTGAGTCAGAGGGTTGTGGTTTTTCTTTCTCCCTCACCCCCCTCACCCCCTTCCAGTATGGAATTATGAATGCTTGCCCAGTTGCTTCTTGGCCAAGGTAGACTCCTAAATGATTTGTGTTGAAACTTCATATTATTTGTGTACAATCACTGAAGTGATATTGAGACTTTCCTGATACAAGATTAAAATATTCATCAATCATCAAGTAATAATTCATATATTCTAACAGTTCATAACCATTTCAGAAACATTAAAAACAAAGGAAAATTATATCTTTTATTGGAAACCCAAATAATAGAGTTGTCAAACTTTGTAGTTTTATCAATTTTGGGGCAGCATGCTTTCTGGAAAATACTGAGCAGGCTTTCGAACTTCTCTGAATTGGTAGTTTGAGTAGATGCAGTGATTTTAATGTTGTGATGTAAAATCTTGCTCTTCGTTCTTGTGGACACAGTGTTATGTGTAAGTCTCCTATAAATGGATTGGTTTATTTAATAATAGGTGTTACAAGTGGACTGATGACATAAGAAAACGAAGCATGCTTATTAGCATAAAAGTAGCCACAGAAATGAAGTATAATTGTGTCAATGCTAAGTCTGTCAGTGGTCCAACTTGAGTTACTTTACTTTTTTTTTTGTTACATAGGAGTAACATCAGTTAAAAGTTAAAAAAGGATTGCTTTTTGCTCTATGTGTTATTTTTATGTATGTTTTGGGGTGTGGTGATTTGAAGAGTTTTACCTCTTCCTTACTTTCAAGAAACCCTCTTCATTAGTTCCTACATGCAAGAGAGAGAGAGCTATTATCCTAATAGATGTTGAATAAATTTAGAGACAAGATAGTTTTTCCAAAACAGGGGGGGGTGTGTATGTAAGAAGTACCTTTGTGCAGGCTATCTGTGCTTTCAGAATGCATTGTCATTGAATATGTTTTGTTGGAAGTTAATCTGTTGGACTAATGATCCCGCTACTTTCTGTGCTACATAGTGAAGTGTTAATGTACCTTGGTAATTGTATTTCCTTTCATTCACAGTAAGGGCTGTGTGTTAGGGGGATAGTCTTACAGTCTCACCATCAAAGTGAATGTGTTGGTTTTATTCTGGTTGGTTTCCTTGGCCAGTCTTTTTGTTCAAGCAATTAATGTGTTTTAAGTTCTGCTTACAAATCTGAATGTTGGCAACGATCAGTTTTCTCCAATGAGCCATCATTGTTACTTAGCTTCAGCCAGACTGGTGAGGATTCATCTGGTCATATTCCTCATTTTTGCTTAGTTTTTACTTTGAAAAAAATCCCATTTTGTTACAAGTAAATTGAGAACTTCAGGATTTGACCAAAGAATCTTACTGTAGAAAACTTGAGGAAAGCTGAAATAAGAGCAAAATAAAAAAGCAGCTTAGAAAATTGCTGAAACATGCTGAAAGAAGCTGTTTGGTTTGTTCTTTTTTCTTCTTCCTCCCCCCTCCCACCCCCCATTGTGGATAATGTTTGCTGTTAAACAGTAGGAGACAGTCTTTGTCTTACCCAGAGAATCAAAAGGACAGTAGTCCAGCCATCCGTTCATGAGCTGTGGTTTTTGGGACACATCACATGGTGTGGGCACATTAGACAGAGATTCAGTCCTCCCACTCCATTTGAATTTGGCTTGTATCTGCTATTGATGTTCTATAAAGCCATTACAGTTCTTGCTGTGTTAAAAGTGGGCTGATCCTTCCTCAAGTGTAATTTTTAAGCACACAGGAGCTCACTC
This sequence comes from Podiceps cristatus, assembly GCA_000699545.1. Classification (NCBI taxonomy): domain Eukaryota; kingdom Metazoa; phylum Chordata; class Aves; order Podicipediformes; family Podicipedidae; genus Podiceps; species Podiceps cristatus. Next base: position 13,790 of record JMFS01066497.1, on the reverse strand, counting down.
ATGCCGTGTTTAATAGTTGCCTCTTCTGCTGCATCTTCTGCGGAGAGCTTCAAACTTCTGTTAGCAGTAAGCTATGTACCTACTTGCACGGCTGCACATACTGATTGATGGACTTGCCTCTGGCAGTTCTTTGTCAAAGCTAGAAATGGTGGTCAGATAAGTGGATTTCAGGGTAGGTTCCCCGTGAATTTGTTATGTGCGTAAGCATGCATGCCTTATGAAGTAGGAAACATGAGTGGTAATGATTTGGGTAGTTATGAGACATGAAATCATTCAATATTTTGCACCGCTGTGTTTAGAATGTGAAGATACTGCTAACTGATTTAGGTTGAATATTTTTAATGGAATTTTTTTTAAATGTGTCACACTACTAATGGCGTAAAACTGTTTAACGCTGCATGCAGTTCTTCTGTGTGTATTGCTACGTTATCTGTAGGTTGTAGACATGGATCAGGATGTCACATTACATCTCATTTGAAAAAGGATTAGTAGCTGGTAGATTCCTTGGAAGGAACACTGTGATGGCACCAGGACAGATGCGTATGTGCTGTACTGTGTTTCCCAAACTGAGGAAAAAAACCCCAAGTTCATTTAACTCTGATTCAGCCTTATTCAACAGGTGTGTCACGTTCAGTGACAGCTCCTGGATATTCTCTTGGGAACCTTTCAGATGATTTTTGCTTTTGAACCTCCACAAATTTACTAACTAGCAATTGTGAAAATTTAAAGCCCCTCAGAAGAACATGTAGTATTAATACATAAAATTGTGTCTATGCATAATATGCAAGTGTCATATTGGACTCTGAATTTCATCTGATGTGGGGATTTACTGCGTAACATTGTGCATGGTTACTTATTTTTTCATGTGATTTAAATGTATACTGGTAGAGACATTTAAGGAGATCAGTCACACTTAATATACTTGATATTTTTCTATCCATTTCTGAGACCACATACTTCTCAGCACTAATGTTTCAGGTCCTGCCCCCCCCCCTTTTTTTTTTTTGTAGCAGTGCATATCCTACATACTGTTGATACATAGTAGATCTAACTGACACTACTTCAGTAGACTCTTCTACCTGAATAAAGCTGAGATTAGAAAAACACACTTCAGTGCAGCCTTAAATCCCATGATAGGTCAGCTCTATGGTTTTATTTAAAATGCTCAAGCCAAATTGTAGAAAACTCCTTTTGGCATGGTTCCCAGTAAATATAAACATATCCCAGAAGTACTGTAAACCGGAACAATTCCCGGATTGATCTGCCCAATAGAGAGACTACAGAACTACAAACTGCGTGTTACTGCTATTCCCGCCACTGACGGATGACTACAAAAATACTGGGATCATGCCAGAATAAATATATCAGCTTTTTTGCCCTTTCTTTCAGTTAGCAATGGTCTTCCCTAAATAATTGTTTAGGAATAAGGAAAACCGTCATGCTCTATTGTTCTTGAAAGATTATAATTATTATTGCAAGTAGAATCTGTTATTCCCATGAAATACTGGCATGTTCAGTTTGGCAATTAGAAAGTAAAAACTGCTGCAGTTTCCTTATGCCACCCGTTCTTTTTTTTCCTTCATATGCAGTAATTATGTAGATGTTCTAGCATGTGGTAGCCTGCTTTTGATCTCTATCATTTGTCTTTAACCTAGTTTTAAAATCATATGTTTAAAGAAAAATTCTTGAATGGTTACCCACTAGTGGATCTGTGTGTCGTCGTGTCCCCCCCCTCCCCATAGCTTTTGAAAATTTCCAAAGTGCAGCCATTTATAATGTCGTTTCTTGGAAATGTGCCTTCTCTTCCAAAATTGAACAAGACTTAGCTCTGTTCCACTGCTGGAAGAAGCTGGTTGGTTTCTTTATTTTTTTTTTAACTTGACTAACTCAAGTATAGCATTTACATTGCAAAATACCATGATATCTGTCTCTCTTCCCCTTAAGAAATAGGGGAAGGATTCACTTTATAGTAATCTCTCTCTTTTTTTTTTTTTTTTGAGATAATTCTATGGATATCAATTTCATCTGTAGCTCAATTTGAGAGGGCTAATAAATTAGAAGTTACTTTGCATGCTGGTACTTATCTGTGATTGTTTTAAATATCACTTGGGATGTTCATAACTGAAACAGTAGTGGAGGATAGAGTTTTGTTTTCCCCCAGCTGTTTTCCTGCATGCATTTGGGAACACTGTGTAGCCAGTCTTCCCACTCTGGGCTCCTGGGCTCCCATCCTGTACGAGATCTGGCACAGGCTTCTGAACAGAATCCCACTTCTCACAAGTGATAGATTTGCAGATCTTGAACAATTTGCAGTGCTTTTTTGACCCTTTTCTGTTTTCATACATACCTGGGAGAGAGGCGTTTATATAATAGTTACTGGTTTTATTAAAGCTGTTCATCAGAGGTGAATTTCTGTAAGAAGCCTTTACTTTGTTTTTGAAATACATTTAAATATGATACTTTTATGCATCAATTTTAAATCCTGAAGTTGTTCTAGTGAAGATGGGTATGGTAGTTTGAACTAGCTGAGCTTCCTTTGATAAATATCAGTATAATGAATTGGACTCTAATTTAAATTCCTCTTATTCTTAAAATTCTCTTTGGCCAACTGATACCATTTTATGGATGAGCTGCTGGAATTTTCTGGAAAAGTATTCCTACATAAAAATATACAGAAACTTCAGAAGTAGGGGAAAAAAAAAAAGGTAGTCCTAAGAATAGCATATTTTTTTAAGTATGTACTTTAACCCTGAAACTGCTCAAACCCAAACCAAACTCTAATGGAACATGAGAACTTGTTGGTCTGCCTGAGGGATGCACAGAGGTCTCTCTAACTGGGAGGCAGGACCACCTTCTAGCCAAGAAGTGGTGGCATTCTGGCTAAATGTCCTAGAGAAGAAGCATCTCTTGCAGTCTGGATAGCTCAAGAAAAGTGAGGGAAGGTGACCCCAAAGGGAGTTTCAAGAGCGAATGGAACATGAGAGATGAAAACTTTGCAGGATTGTAGAGGATTTAGTTCTGTGATTCAGTGAAAGGATGTGAAACCATAGAAAGTGGAGCTTCCCCATTTTTTCTCTTGACAGAATTATTTGTAACAGATACATGTGCTTTAATTTAACAATATATAGCTTAATATAAATGAGCCTAGAAATCTAGAATTAATTTTTCCCTTCAGTCATGGACATTTCATGTTGATTATAGTCCATGCTGACTGAGAGAAGGCAAAAATCTTTGTCAGAATTTTTAGTTGATAAATGTATTTGTACAGATTTAATGTAGTTCAGACACAATAATCCAGTCCCGATGAAACAGCAGTTAGATACTGACATTAAGAATAAATCAGACTTAATGTTTTTACCTATAGATGCCTTGTTGTTTACCAGAATTTGTTTTCAGGACAGTTTTCATAATGTAAATCAGACTTTTAATTTTTATTTATTTTTTAATATTCCCTTTTATGGAAACTGGAAGGAGGATGCTTACATGTGAAGTCATTCATCTGACAATGCTCTTCAGTGAGAAGCCCTAATTAACTAATATCTTTTGTGATAATAGTGTTAACCCTCTTGGAGTTAACTAATTAAAAGTAGTCATGTACATTTTGTTTTACAGATTTGCTTTTTCAGTGAGTCTAGGCCTGTCTAGCTTGTTCTTACACATAGTATGTCAAGGGAATTTCCATAAGTGCTGTAATAGTAGAAGCAAAGGCAGTCAGACAAGTCCAATATGCTCTATTCACCTTGTCTATGAACACCCCACGCAAAAGGATGATTATGTCAGTTCACTGTACCATCAAGTCTTACCAGAACATCATCTTTTTGCTTCTTCCACATCATGGACAAAGAAAATACATAACACATTTTGTAAGTAAGCTTGTTTTTTATTTTGTTTTCTTACCTGAGGCTTGGTGATTTGGCTTGTTCCCTGGCCCTTCTGCCATGTTTTAATGATTGAACTGTTGTATTTGGAGGCATCTGCTCCCCATCTGTGACCTATGACTAATGAGAGAATATGAGTTCTGTTGGGAAATAGACTTCTATCTGATTGGTGGGTTTTTTTCCCTTCCTGCTTGATTGTATCTCACATGTGCTCTTCTGTCTTGCCAAATGTCAAAATATTGTCATCTTTTGCAAGGCTTTAATTTCTATGGGTGGAAAAAATTTCAAAACTAAAAATGAAACTTCTTTCCATGTTTGGTGTGGGGATTTTTTGACGTTGTTTTGGTTTGGTTTTTGTTTGGTTTGGTTTTTTTTTTTGTGGTAGCGGTTTTTGTGTTGGTGTCCTGCCCCCTGGCAAAATTTGAAAATAAGTTACATTGCATTTTCTTATGTGTCTTCCTCCTTTTTTTTTTTTTTCTTATTCTTTTCTGTAAAGGAAATGTTTCAAAGGAAATACAAAGCATACTAGAGTATATGAATATACTAGGTTATTTTATTAAATATGCAAATTTTTTGTGTAGGTCAGACCTAAGCATTCAGCATTATCTATAAATTAATACCTTTTAGCCATCATGTGTTTCCTCCTTCTGATTCATAAATTATAAGGCAAAAAGAAACCAGTACAATCACCTACTCTGACAGTCTACAGTAAACAGGACAGAGTAATAGTGTTAGAGATTTAGTAATTTGGCCTTCCTGGTAAAGGTAATGTGTTTGCTAAATCATTGACAAGTTTGAGAAAACCTGAAAAGTTTGTCACTGTTCTGGCCAGCTTTCTTTTGATTCTTACTGTTCCTTAAGTGAGCTGTGTTTTACCACTACTAATTTATTGCTGATGCCATTGTCTCTCCCACTAACCTTATTTATGGTCTCGGAAACATTGGACCAGTCTTTTTATAAACATTAAAGAATGTTCTGTATGTTCTTTGGGACTGTGTCTGCCTAAATCCAGTCCAAGGGTCAATGGATGGATATGAATAGAAGGAAACAGTCTGAAGAGAGGTCCAAAGGACTGCTGCATTTTCTGCCTCAGTCAGTATGGAAAAATGAATTTTCCCTTCAAGTCATACCAAGGAAACTATGATGTTGTGTTTTCTATAAGGCACCTGCCCCCGGAAGCTGGCCTACAGCAGCATGGTGTGGCTTCTGCCCGTGCTGGGATCACTTGACCTGGGTCCCTGTGGGAGTGCTGGGCCTGTGTAAGGACATGGGTGAGGGAAATCGTGTGCTGCTTTTCTCACTTGGGTGGGCCAGAATGCCTGAAGTCATGGAAGCATGTGGAAGTTGTATGAAGGAACAGGTCCTGCTGAGGTGCTGTTGGAAGACTGTAGTACAGTGGGAGGCAAAAGTGTCCTATTGGTCTTGTTCATGTAAACTCCAAGAAGTGAACCCTAGAGCTCCTCCCAGGTTTCATTTTGTAGGTAAGTAGTTGGGTCATTCCAAAATGTGGTACAGGAATGAAGTAATGCAATGGACAATCAGAAGACCAGGGCCCAAGGGCTAGGACATCATATGTGGCAGATACACCCAGTGCCCACCAGACATCTGGCACTGTAATGAAATGACATTGCTGAACATAGTTTAGTACAGAGGCAGCATATATGTGTAGAATATTAGAATATCTGCCACAGTTTAGACGAAGTTACATTTGAAGCATTACTCTTTTTTTACACAAAGGTGTTGCTATTCTAATAAAAATACGCATATTAAACATGCATATAGCAGAAGATAAAAAATTATGAATGTAAGTGTAATTACTGGATTTTGTGGAAAAGCTCATAGGAAAAAACAGTTTTAGTTTTGGACATTGCAATGGACATTGCTAATGTCAATGGAAGGATTAGAGCTTAAGAACTGGCTCAGCATTCTGCGTTACACAGTGGCCTTTTTGGAGGCACAGTACCAGCACACATAATGCCACACGACCAAAACCAGGGATGGAGACACAGTTTTCATTCTAGTTTTTGTACACTTTTACAGATATTTCACCTATAGTGTTTGTGCTGTCGAAAATAATTTTTTTCTCTGCAAACTTCAGATTTTTACAAAACAACTTTTATGATAGATACCAACATTCCATAAACGTGAAACTCATAAACCATGAGTGGATGACTTATCACTAGCCATCCTGAGGGCAAAAGCAGGAAATATTATAAACACAAATATTCAAGATAAAGTGAAGGCAAATAAGTATAGTTTTTCCACTTCAAATACAGTAGAAGTCCAAGTAGTTAATATAATATGATTTGGAAGGAATGTGATGTGTTATGTTCTTATCCTAAGTGTGCAGTATCAGATTTTTTATTTTTAAGGCGTTTGGGTTTTAATAGCCATTATTTTGAGAACAGCTCCCATTAATCTACCAACTTCTGCGTTTATTAGGCAATGGATTCTTCTAAGTCCTGTCAAAAGTGAGGGCTACTGTTGCCTCATGAAAATATTAAAGAACAAGGCAACCTAAAGTGGAAGGTAAATCTGCGACTTTGTCGCTTTGCTAAGGCTATGAGAGGACTGAAGTAGATTTTTGGACCACTCTCAGTTTGTTTTTTTTTCTTTTCGCCTTGAATCCCCTGACAGTGGTGTTCCAAGACATTTTCCAAACAAAAGCGAAGCCTGCAGAAATGGTGGTTTTACCCTTTCTGCACACCACTTCTTCAGGCATACTTCAGCTGTGATGCAAATAGAAACCTTAAATTAGGTAATGGGCTAATGGGCTGGATGAGTAGTGAGGTGATTACTCTTCCTGATGGCCAGAAATTGTAGCACACCCTTTTCTGTCACCTTACTTCATCCACGCCCTATTCTAACCTGCTGGAGATGTTTGTCTCATCTATTTGTTATGCCTGGGTTTTTGGACTGTGTAAGCTCTTTCCAGCAGAGACTGTCATTTGTTGTGTTCATATGATGCCTCGAACAATGAGGACTCGTAGCACTATTGCATGTATAAGGAATAATAGTGCCTCTCACTGCTGGGCTCTTATGCATGATGTTGGACCAAGTGGTTTTGTTCTTGAGAACAGAAAATGTGGGAATTTCTCATTTCTGACAGATCTTCCCTCAAAATAGTTTTTCTTTAGAAAACTTGGAACTGAGCTGACTTACTGCAGTTTTCTAGAGTTTTCTGTAAATTGACTCCATTGCAGCCTAAAAGAGAGAGGCTGCAGTCTGAAATCATTGTACCATTTTGAACAACAACAAAACAATCCAGTCATTACTTGGTCTTACTCTGGATTTTATCTAAAACTGTCTAAAATAAATTATCAATTATTCCAAAGACCTTTTCAACCAGAAAGCACTGTTGTATCTACTTGTAGTGGCATAGTTGTGGGGTGGTTGTTGTTGGGTTTTTTTAGGGGGGGAGGAATACCACATGGCTGTAGGGACATACATTGGAGTACATACAATTTTCTGTTTTCGTATGTCCTTCTAGAGAAAGATATATGGAAAATAAAAGCTGCAGATTTTTTCACATACTTGCTGCATTTTAATACTGGAATAGAAAATGTGCAACAGCGTTAATGTACTTGATGAGTTTAGCAGTTACTGAGATTTTCAAGCAAGCTCCTAATGTATAATGTGTGATTAATTTCAATTGATATGATTTGTGTGAAGTAAGCTGGAAGTCACCTTACTATAACACTCTAAGACAATAGTTTTGCTTAAAGCTCTTTTTTTTCCACTTCCCTTCTCCCAGCACAATGAATTTATAAAATGACAATATTGAACTATACTGAATACTTTTTCTGTTGAAAATATTTGTATGTAACTTGAAGGTAAGATTTAGTTGCTTGAATGTGAAAATCTGACTTCTAATCTGCACTGTGGCCACACACCACTTGTTTGCCTCAACAAAAATAGGTGGACTGTCATGCTTCTCTTTGCATACTTAGTGGTGATAGCCTTCTGAAGAGGTTATTGATATGATTTACCTACTTTTTATACTTGGCCTGTGATTTGATAAGAATTTGATTTGTTTAACTGGATAATTATGTATTGCTAAATTTAATCTTAAAACATCCTGATTGCACTTTATTGGCAGTGATGAGAAGTTCTCTTGAATGATAGAATTGGGAATACATAGTATGTAACAGACCTATTTTTGTTAGTTTGGGTAGTTTTCAGTAGTTTGATTCCATTGAAAGACATGTTGGTTTTAAATTAAGCATTGATAGAGAAAAGCTTAAGATAACCAGAGATTTGTTTCACACAAATATGTTGTCAAAATGATTAAACTTTTTCTTTAATTAGCTTGTTGAGATCTTGAAGAACAACCCAGGACTGAAGAAAACATTCAGTTGATCTGGGTTTCTGAATGTTTGGTAGGTTTTTTTCACGCTTACATGCTTGAATACCCTTACACTTACCAAAAGCGGTGATCTTTAGTGATCTCACGTGGTTGGCAGCCCAGATTCATCCACAAAACAGCGCTGTGCCCTGCAGCACCATACTGGGGTGTGTGCTTAGCTCTGACTCAGAGGTCATCATCATTTCCTGCAGCAGCTAGTTAGCCTAATGCCGCGTAGCCTGAGATGTGACAAGATCGCAGCACGAGCTGATATGGCTACAGGCATTTGGACTATTAAAGCTAGACTTTTAAAGGATATGACGTGTAGCTTTGTATCACATTGCAGCATGATTCCTGTCTCCACCACCGATGAGTAACATGTTTCTACTTTTTTACAATGATAAAGAGTGCTGGGAGACATAAGTGAATAGGAAGACCAGAATTTGTACTTTGGAGAGGGTGACTATGTTACCTGTTTCAAAGATGTGGATAATATAAGATACTGAATAATCAGAATTTAGAAGCAGAATATTATTTTCTGGAACTATTAGCATAACTTGGTTTTAGAGCTCTTGGTGGGCCATGTTTCAGTGGCCATCTGCTGAACTGTAATGTCAAATTTATGAGTATCAGTAACATAATGTTCAGTCCAGCTTCAGTCTTACAGAAGCTCTTGGGAGTTGAGCAGATTTTTGCGAAATTATACTGTACTACTCCTATGTTAAATAGGTGTGAAGCCACTATTCTTGTGTTTGCATTTGTTTACCGGGAAAAAAATAAATAAAAATTAGGAGAGCAAGGTGTGCCATTTCTCAGAAGAATATGAAGAAATAAAGAATCTATGTCAATCAGTAAACAGTTTCCACAATTCTATGGAATCTAATGCAACACTTGTGAAGGAAGAGATGGTGATACTACCTTGCTGTTTCATCAGATTATGGGAGGAATTATTAATTGTTGAATGCAAATTTACCAGTTAGTCTTAGGGGGTTTTATTGGTTACTTTTTAAAATTTCATTGTTATTACTTTCCTGTATCAGCTAAATTTAAGCTAGTCACAATGAGGCAAGAGATTATACATCCCCATAAAAACAAGTCAGAGCTCTGTAATCAATCTAAGCTAGGCTGAGAAAACATCAGTTACTTTTTAATCGGTCACACACCCATATCTACATTGGACTAGCTGTCCAGACCTTCTAAGCTTTGTGCTACTATTACCTGTACAGACTTTCTTGAGGTTTTGAAAGACTGAAAAATAATTTTACTTTAATGTTTAGTTGTGCATTTGTAGAAGGAAGATTATTAAAGAGCATGTCATTATGTTAACATTGATTTATGTGGATGCTTTATCATTTAATTTGTCTTCAAATGTAAAATATGTTTATATGAGTAGTGGTAATCTTTACAGTTATGACTTGAGGAAAGGATAATCCCAACAAATGTGTCTATTCTTTTTTATTTTCAAGACATTTGTGAAAGTGGCTTTTGCTGACATTATTTTGTCTTTCAGATGTATGCCTACACTTGGCTTTCAAGCTGAACGTAGTCTTTTTGAGATCATTTGTAATGATTATTTGAAAAGCAGAGCTAGAGCTAATGTTAATAGAAAGTCTAATGTTTGATTAAACCACTGAACCAAATTAGAGGTTTGGGGCCTCCATTTTGCAAAACCCGGGAAATGAAGGATTAATATTCCAGCTCTCAGTAAGTTCTTCCTTATGACTGAGAAGGTTAGAAGAGTGCAGAATGCTGTGTGTCATAGTTCCAATTGAACCTGTCTCCATTGCATCAAATGGATGTGGAAGCTATGCCAAAGCAACTTTTCATTGGAACAGAGCAGTCGTGTAGCTGAACTACTGAATTAATCTTAAACTGTAGATTCATCTTCCAGTTCTCTTCATCCATGCTGCCTAAGGTGGCTGGTAATCTGCAAGACTGCTTTCTGTGGTGGAATCACTGGTGTGAAACTCAATAATAGTGATGAAGGTGTAACCTCATGGCAGTACAACAAAGAAATGCGTGGACAGTCTTGGTTTTAATTTATCCACGTAAGAGCTAATTGCTAGCATAGTAGTATGTCTTAGAGAATTTGAGGAATGTAATATGATGTGGTAATTCAAGATGTAGTTAAGGAAAGGGGAAATTAGCTCATTATAGATCGCATTGTACTGTTTAATGACCATTTGAGGGTTTCTTAGGTCTAAATCCAACCTAAATCATAGGCACAAATTCTGATTCAAAACAGTTGTGATCTGTGGAAGCAAAAAATGTGAGATTTCTTCTAATTTTTCTTGTAAGTACATGGCTCATGTCTGAGATTAACAGCTTTTCTGTAATTAACAGTTTATAAACAGCAAAGACTTAATAAAGCCACTTTTCATAGGAGGGTTCCAGCTCATTGACAATTTTGACACAAATTCCCTTTCAGATTTACTTTTTCTACCATCATGTGTCTGCTGTCCTGGAGACTACTGCTCTAAGGTGGAATTTTAATTGAAGTTAAAAAGCAGACAGATCTGTTCTTGCAGGAGTATGAAGTCTTGAGATTTTTTTAAACATGAAATACTAGAATTCTTTTAGAGATTGATACGTAAAGAAGAAAGACTGTACACTGAATTCCACTGTTCAATTTAGTTGTGTGTATCCAAGCCACTGTTCCTTTTATTTAGAATTCATTACTGCTGTATAGATTTTGGCACTTTTTCTACTGTGGAAATGCTCATGGATAGAAGTTAATTTTCATCTGGTTTTTAGATGTTTGGGATTCATGTTAAATCTTGCTGTTGTCAAAATAGAGCTTGAAATGTGAACTTATAAGAAAATCACCAAACAAACCCCAAAGCAAGAAACCAAAACCAACAACAAAATCCTACACTCCAGCACTGAAAACTTGGGAGTTCTTGAGTCATTGTATGAATCCAGAAGCTAAAATTAAAGAGTAACTGCACATACTACATCATACAGTTGTAACAGTTGTCAATACACTCACTTTGATTTCCTCTCTTTTAGTCTGCCTGCAATTCTGCATGTAATGGAGCAGATAACTGTTTAAACAGTTAAATTTTAATAGAGGCATATGCTATCCTGTGTTGCATAGGTTGACAGACAGCATTTCCTGTAGCATCTTTGGTGGTTCTTGTTACTACCAGCAGCACTGCTAGGTCTGGCACCTAAAGCTATTACTGCTGTTGCGTCAGGTTGGTTGTAGGCTTTCATAGCTGTGGACAGTAAGTTAACTGATGTGTTCAAAATTAGAATTTTAACTATAATTAAAACTGCTTGCTTTTTTGTCTCTGTGATGGATGTTGCTTTACTAGTCATTTTATGTGATACTTCATTCTTGAAACTCCAGTGTGAATTAAACAAATCTTTGTTGTGAAATAGTTCCTCTTCACAATATTAGCTCATGGCTATTTGCACCCTATAAATCATATCCTTGTACTCGTTTTCTTCCTTTTCTTCTTTCTTCTACACTGAGTCACTGGCATTTGCTTTCATGAATCCTCTGTGACCTACTTCTATTTGTGAGCAATTAGTACATTACTTTGGTAGTAAAATACTCCTTTCCTGGAATGGATATTTTTACAGGGCAAAGTATATGCAAAATTTATTTTCATAAATTGCTTATATACTCTGTGCTGTGTTTAAGATGGACTTAGTCTTTTCTCCATATTTTCGTGGGATGCTGTATCATTGTATAGGTTTAAATCTAGTATAGAAAAGTGTAATAGGGATAAAAGTTAATTTTAAATTGACGTTGTGCCTCGGTCCTGTGTTCTCAGATTTTTATGAGAAAATAGGGTGTTATCAGCCACTGAAGGGATCAGGGGAACTATAAATGAGAAATAAGCTTACTTGGTCCTGAAAATTCCGAGTTTCTGTAAAACATTATTTACAGAAAGAAGTCTTGGTAAAGACAAAGTATGGCTGGATTTTGTGTACCAGATTCATTCCTGGAGGTACATTTCAGTTCATTAGACCTGAACTTGGAGACTTGTAGTGTTGAATGGATACTGCTTTTTTTTTTTTTTTGCTAGGAAAATGCTACTCAGTTTCCAGTTTTGCTCAGCAGATTTTCATTAGATGTAACCATGTGGATTAATTTAATGTTGGATTGTGTTGTGGTTGTGCTGGGTCACCAGTTGGGGGAAAGAGATTGAAGTATACCATTGCAGAGAAGAATAATTCCTTTCTCCCAGGATCATGCATCATCTCTTCTCAGAACCTATATGAGAGATTGAAACCTAGCACTATCCTGTTTTTATCTCTAGAAAACCTATTTTAGGCTTAAGGGTGTCTAAAGTTCTACAATATTTTTGGTTCAGAGATTTGGATACTTGAATCATTAAAGTGGCATAGGATGTCAGGGGGAAGGGAACATTTGTTAGCATAACATGAATGCTTTATCAGTACTTATGTGGGACAGCTTAGGTAACTTATTTCTGACCTCACTGTTTGAGTAATCCAGTCACTTGAAATGTATGCCACTGAAACTTTTAATACTGCACCATACTATTTTTAATAGTGTAAATGTGCATGTGTATGTAAGTGCTGTGTCTGTGGCAGTAAACTGAAACACGTAAATTGTCTGATCTTTCCTGGCTTGTGTGGTGCTTGATGATTAAGCATTACCAAAAAAAAAAAAAAAAAAAAAAAAAGAGAGAGAGAGAGCAAGTAGATGTCAGAAGCCTTGTGTTGTCATCCGTGCTGATGAGTATGCCTGGAGATGTTTGAATTGCTTCACTGGAGATTATTCAGACGTTTCCAATTACCTCACCATGACTTTGCAGCAAAGCAGTGTGATCTGCATGTGTAATAGATCGCCTTCCTCAGTAGGTGTACTGCTGCATGGAGCTGAAGTTTGCTCCCAGACCTAGTCAACACACTGGATTTTATATGGGGGTAATTACTTGAGCTACAGCTAGTCAGTTAATTTTGCTGACATAGCTCTGTTAGTACACAATTACAGATGAAAAAGTTTGTATTCTCATGCTTCGTTTTTATTTCCATCTGGGAAAATCTGACCCAGTAAAAGACATACACCCTATGGTGAAACTATGTAGAAGGCAGAAGGCTTGTGTAACTATACCAGTATAGATACACAACTAACTCTTAAGTATAGTTACTGTATATCTAACAAAAATGTGTGGTGGAAGGAAGTGATTGATGTAGTTTCTGTAGTTTTGTAAGGGGTGTCAGCTATGTGCCAGCATATAGTTCATTTTTTTCCTGTTAAATTCCTCATGAAACTTTGTTAAATAAAAAATAATCATCAACATTTATATCAGTTACATGAGCTCACTTTTCATTTCGAAAAAAGACTATAGATACATTGTTCTATTATTCGATGTATCGGTATTTAAGGGATGTAGCTGTGTTTGAGAGCTCCAAGGGCAGAAAGACTGATTTGTTATAGCTCCATATGACTGACAGGGAATGACACCTGGCTGGCTGCACGTATGTATCCAGTGATGTCTTAACGTCATGACCATGGAGTGTTTGGTGGCTTACATTTCAGCATGACTTTGCAGACAGCCAGTTCCAACTGAACAAACAGCCTCTTCGTG
>KL271387.1:0-10342 GCA_000699545.1 Podiceps cristatus | reverse complement strand
CAACTATTCTGGCTGTGCCCTCCCAAGTGTCTGAACCTGCTCGTTAGCAAAACTTGGGAAACTGCAAGATGTCCTTGATCGTACAGCAGCAGCGAACAACAGCAGCGTGCTATCGCCTTGTTTCACATACCAACTCCAAAACACAGGAGCTGCTGAAGACAAAAACTAGCTCTGTCCTGGCTGAAACCAGGACACCTCATAACATTGTTCATGCGTTTAAACATATATTTTACTTATCATTTGAGATATTCCAGTATGTCTCAGAAGTCTGGAAAACAGAACACATCTACATATCTGTAGGAGACTTGTATTCATCTGATGTGACAAATGGAGGACTAGAATATCCTAGTGTCTTTAAAATGGCACCTGATCATTTTCAGATTGAGTTACAAAGCATTATATATCCAATCTGTTTGCCCTAATGCGTGATAAGGTATGCATGGATATGCTTTCAGGCACTGCATCTTTGACAAATTATGGGTCAGTTTGACTATAGTGGATTTTCCTCTCATTCAGTGTTGTGAACTACAGTGTAACAGGGAGAGGTAAACATATCCAGAAAATTATTTAATTGGAAAATTAATTAATGCTCTTGTCCTGTTTCTGGCTGGGATAGAACTAATTTTCACAAGAAGCTGGGAGGGGACACAGCCAGGATAGCTGACCCACACTGGCCAGAGTGACATTTGATACCATATGATGTCATGCTCAATATAGAAAGGGGGAATGGTGCCAGGGGCAGGATCACTGCTTGGGAGCAGGCTGGGCATCAGGTCCAGGTGATGAGTACTGTGAATCCTGTGCTTAGTATATTCTATTATTATTTTTTTCTGTTTTCCTGTTTTCTCTTCCTTTGCTGTCCTGTTAAACTGTTTTTATTCCAACCCACAACCATTGCCTTTCTTTTTCTCAGTTGTCCTCCCCATCCCACTGGGAAGAGAGAGGAGTGAGCAAGTGGCCACATGGTACTTAGCTGCTGGCTGGGGCTAAACCATGACAGTTCTTATAAAAAAAAAAAAAAAAACAACAAACCATTAACTTCAACTTCTGGAATTGCCAGTTTCTGTTTATCATATTTTTGCCACCTTATTTATATAGAACAATAGCTCTGTAGGGAGACTGTAGGATAGCCTCAAATGAAACTAGGTGTTCATGCTTAGGCAACTAAATTGCACCTGCAGGATCTATTGAGTGGTACAAAGACTTATACAGAGATACTTTCATTCTCCTCATGTTCATATTAGCTGCAATCAGGTGTTTTCATCTAGAGTTGCTTCCTACTCCTAAATTTAAGCAAAGCCCTAGAACCTGACTTTTTTTCACTGTAGAAAATAGAGAAACTTATTTTCTAAGTTAAATATTTTGAATTTTGGAAAACCCTGCATTTATTGACAGCTTCTCTCAGGACTTTTTATTAATTTCTGTTTCTCAAGCTGTAGACAAGGGAATTGTTTAGCAGAGTAAGGACTATGTAAAGGAGAGACAACCATTTGTTCAGTTTGTCAGAGTGTAAGCCTTCAATGCGAGACAGTGATTACAGTGATTTCAGTGCCTTGTAAAAGAGTCCAGAAGACTTGTAAAAAAAAAGAGAAAAAATAAGGAAAAACCCCATAAACATAACAATGTTTTTCTTAAACACAGAACTGTTGTTTTTATTCTGGTGTGTGATTAATGTCAAAAAGACCTAAAGTGAATGTTTGCAATAGTCTTGGTTCTTTTCCTAACCCATTAAAAAAAACCCCTTATTCTCCATTTTTATTTCTTTTTCTTGTACATTACTTAAGGTAAGTATTAACAAAACAATTATTACAATACTAGTAATAATACATCTTTGATGAAAGTATACACTTTATACTTTGACACTTCTTCCATCTTAAAATATTCCTCGCCTCTAGTTTTCTAAATATTATAAGAAAAGTCAAAACCATTCCTCCTGGCTCCTTACACAGTCTGCAATGAAGGAAAAGGGAGAAGCACTTGCAAAAAATAAGTTAATCTAATTTGTTTAATGGGATATTTTACGTAAGATACCTCACCCTCTAGACATACGTGTCCTTCCCTGTTGATTTGGAGGGAGCCCAAATGAGTAGGCCAAGTTATCAACTTTCAGCCCACCTTAGTTATTTTGTCTGTCTTCTGAAATTTCAACTGTGACTAGGCTTAGGTATGTAGGAAGCTCATTTCAATCCCTGAAGTTAGTCAAGATAGCAACTAGCTCATGGATGGAATTTTTCTGATAATAGGTATTCTTGCATAAAACTCTACATGTACATTAGTCTCCCTGTGCTCTTATTCTAGTCAGTAATGACAACTGAGCATATGTGAGATTTAGCACAATCCACATTTATATTTTCTTTTGTCAAATTACCAGCACCACGTAGATGCCTCTGTATTTCTGTGAAGCCTATGGAGATTGGTGCTCATGCCTACAATATCGTACTCTTAAAACAGAAAAGATTAATATCTCATGTCTATTATGGAGAAGTCTATAGCATAATGTAGAATAAATAGACCCTATAATGGCTATCATTAAGATTAATTGTGGGTTGTATTATTACAATTAATTCAAATATTCAAAATTCTTTAAGCACAACATTGTTGTTAGTAGTAATAACATCTAATGATGATATAATTTTCTCAGTCTTGTTATTATCCAGCTTGCTATTATTAGGAAAAATGGGAATCTGAAGGGTGTTGATTTTCAGTAATGTAGAAAAATACAACAGATCATAGAATTACTAACTAAATAGTAATAATACTCACTGTTGCAGTATGAGACCAATGTATTCTTCAGGAAAAAGTCTCAGAATGATTACCATCTTTCAACAAAAGTTTTTGTTTAGTCCACTTCATTCTGAAGAATTGCTACCTTTGGGTAAATGTCTTTAACTGAGCTAGTCATTTTAGACCCTTTTGGTAAGTGTTTTACATCACTCTGAGTGCTTTACACCTCTAAGAAAGAGG
Organism: Podiceps cristatus; assembly: GCA_000699545.1. NCBI lineage: Eukaryota > Metazoa > Chordata > Aves > Podicipediformes > Podicipedidae > Podiceps > Podiceps cristatus. The sequence continues at coordinate 7,378 of KL271387.1, read as the reverse complement.
TGTAAAATTAGGCAATATCAATCTAGGACTAAGTAGTACATGCCCATTTAATACCCGTAAGCTTTATTTTACATCCTGAAAAATTTAAAATAACGTGATCCAAAACAAACTTGAGAAAAGTAGTATTACTGCTGCATTACACGTGGGAAACATTTTTACTCTTTTACGTACAGCTCATAGTACACTGGAGCCCTAATTCCATGACTGTGGACACTGGACACTGGAGCTCACACTGGTTCTGGTCCATATGAGTAAGTTGGCTCTCCTAGCACTGATGGGAATGCAGTTGCTTCAAGCCCTGTATTTTGCACCTTGAGGTGCTGGTATATTATGATACCAGTAAGAAAAGGACTCATACTCTGTAAAGTATCACTTGAAATGCAATTTATTGGCGCTAACACTATAAAGAAAAACTGGATGATACAGATAATCCTACATCTTTTCCGATGCTGGGAACCCTGAGTTGTGCAGCATCAAACAGACCTCTAATCAGAGAACAGTATGCTGTGCAGATCCGTCTGAGGAAATGTTACCCACTTTTGGTCACTCAAGCTATTATAGGATTTTCTTAAAAGGGAACAATTCCATCCAGCATTCCCACTGCCAAACAGAAAGGACGTGCACTAAGTTCTTGCTGGACTTTTAGATAAAGGCAAAGACACACAAGTGGAGTAATCATAGGTACCAAGTGGGAGCTGATTGCAGGCTATACTATACTGTTAAATTCAATTTGCAGTATTTATCCTGCAGCCAATGGATACGCACAGCACAACAAAGGACTGAAGGCCAAGCTATACATGCCGTAAAGCACATGGCTGGTCCTACTCAGGTTAAATGGATTACTAATTGCTCAGTGTAAAACAGTCTTCAAGTCAAGCTTACTATGTATTATCGTATGCCAAACATAAGGTCATGTGAAAATATGTCTATACAAATAGTAGAGATACAGAAAGAATAACATTTTTTGTACACAGTTAAGATTGTGACAGAATAAGGAAGTCAGTCTATTTTTTCAACAAATGTTTTAGCTCTCTTTAACTGTGTTTGTTGGGATTTGACCAACTGATTTTCAATGATACCCAATGTTCCTACTTGCTTTGGAAAATTATAAATCTCGATTTTAAGATTTTCAAAAGGAAATTATCCATCAGCCAAGGTTCTAGTATGACTTATATTGCTGTTGTGGCAGAATAATTTACAGTCAGGTGTATTTCAGTCATCAAAGCACCCTCATGAATAAGGAGACATTTCCACATAGAAACAATGATATGATTTCTTCCTTGCCAGACTTCACTGCAGCAAGACAGTGATGACTGAGTCAGCAACAAGTTGTAGTGATCTTACTCAGCTATGTTTCAAGAACAAAGAAACTTCTCACTACTGTCCATGTTCCTTTGTATCTTTAGCCTAGGTACTTATCAGTATGCAGAGCAGCTTGTGCCTATGATCTTTCTCAGAATCGCTTTCACCTCCTTGTTCCTCAGACAATAGATGAGAGGGTTCAGTGCTGGAGTGAATACAGCATAAAAGACAGACACTACTTTGTTGAGGTTGAATGGATGGATCCTCCTGGGCCTGGCATAGATGAAAAGAGTGGCTGAGAAAAAGATAATGACTACAGTGAAATGGGAGGTACAAGTGGAAAATGCTTTTCTCCTTCCCTGGGCTGAAGGCATACACAAGATAGCTGACAAGATACAAGAGTAGGAGAAAACAACGATCAAGAGAGGTACCAACAGGATCACCAAGGCTAATGCAAAGTCCACTGTCTCTGCAAGGGACATGTCAGTGCAGGAAAGGTTCAGGACTGGAGAGATGTCACAAAAGAAGTGGTTTATGACTTGTGGACCACAAAATGTGAGGCGTGAAATAAAAGACACCTTGACCAAGGAAATGGAAAATCCTCCTGTCCATGAGAGAATCGACAGCTGAAAGCACAACTTGTGGGTCATGATGGCTGTGTAGTGCAAGGGGTGGCAGACAGCCAAATAGCGGTCATAGGCCATTACAGCCAAGAGGACACATTCAGTACACATAAGGGAGATAAAGAAGTATAACTGGGTCATACAGCTGGAGAATGAAATGGTCATGCTCTGTGACCAGAACCCAAACAAAAGCTTAGGCAATGTTACTGAGACGTACCAAATCTCCAGGAAAGACAAATTCCCCAGGAAATAATACATAGGCTTTTGGAGGTGATGGTTCCTTTTCACCACAAAGATGATGATTGCATTCTCAGTGATTGTTACCACGTAGGTGACCAGAAAGACCAGATAAAGTAAGGTCTGGACCTGCAACCCATAGGAAAATCCCAGAAGAATGAATTCATTGATAGTAGTTTGGTTCTTCATTCCATATTGTGTGCCCACAGCTATCTCTGAAGCTGTCAAAGCAGAATAAAAAGCAAATGTAAGAGTTCCACAAACACAAGTGAAGAATTAGGGCATTTTGTAAACTCTTGCCTGTAGAAACTTTTTACAGAGTAGACCCAATATTTCATGCAAGAAAGAAAGAAAGAGAGAGGGACACTTATCGGTTTCTAATGACTTGCTAGTTTGCTTTCGATAGCAACACTGGGGGGTGCGAGAGAAAACAACTTAGCAAAAAAGGGCTCCAGAACACCTCTGTGATGCACACCATTTTCCTGGAGGATGGAGGATGGAAGAACACAGAGTCTGGCTGCTGACATTGACATTGCTGAAAACACACCATGAAAGTTCAGGTAGTATATATATAAAAAAGGCTAAAACCATAGATGTAATACTAATTAAACATATAATTATAATTTTGAAAATGTTGGACTTTCTTCCTTTCCTATTAGGAAATCATCCACCTCTGTATTTTTTAGTGACAGCAGTGAAGTATGACTGCTATAAAGATTACTGTTAGCTACAGCTTTTAGTTTATGTTGAAAAAGACATTTTTAGTGAATGTAAAGACTGGTTCCTCCAATGAGCAATTCATCTAACTTGTGTTAAAACACCTGTCTTTTAAAGAGAAGACTAATTCTTTCACATTTTCCATTTATACTTAGCTCTGATTTAACCATCTAGTGGATGGTTTAACATCAGTAACTTAAAGCAGATATTGCATGTTTCTATTATCTGTTTTGTTCTAAATTACTTTTATAAACAATGGATATCTGCTTAAGGCATTAATTCGAGCATTGGCAGTCTAGAGTATAATATTGTCTTTAGCTATATCTCCTCCCAAAACACACCACATATTTGCACTCTAGAAATGCCTGTTTCTCCTCATGGACATTGTAGTGGTCCTTGACTGACCTTGAAGCAGTTGCTTGTATTGTAAATGATTTCCAATGGAGGGGGTGAGATTTATTCTTACTGCTTTTAAGGGAAATGAGAACAAATAACGAACACATAAACATACTTTATTCTAATCTCTTTAAGATTTTACAGCTTATTAATATATGCATGTTCATGTATGCATGACAGAGAAAGATGTATATACAAAAGATGCTTTGATCTATTCAGAATGGTAACATACTCTTTAGCTATTTTCTTTCATCACCTACCTGAACATGTGTGGTCCTTTGACTAATTAAAGCATGACAAGTTTGACTGGAGACAAGGAACAAAGCTTTGGCAGTTTCTTTCTCCAAATATGAAAACAGAAGACTTTCAGGAAATGGTAAGCAGGACACTTTTTCAACACCTTTTGTCCATCCAAAAGGGAAAAAAATCCCTTTCCACAGAACAAGTCCTGGGCAAGTTCCATGATGTAAAGGTGATCCTGGGCAAAAAAATATTTCCCATAGAGAACAGCAATAACTCTCTAAAGTTCACTGAAGACTAAATGTGGTATATGAAATCATCAGACATCTACCCTCACATTCAGCCCCTATAGTGCTCCTTCTATCCTGTCTTCACTACTCATGTCTTCCTAATGAACTTAATAAACAGAACTGTACGTCTCCAATTAGAAAAGTCATTTGTCAAAAAACAATAGGCAGTGAAGTAATACACATCAGTGGGTATTTTTGTATTTACAAAGCACATGGGTATTTTTGTATTTACAAGGCATATTTACAGAATATTAAAGTCAAGGAAAGGAATGGCAAGGCAAGAAAAGATTGCTTTTTTATTAAGAGGGAAAATTTGATGGAAAGACTTTGGACATTTTATTATTATTCTTGACTTGTAGATATATTCCCTCATTATACATCTGGCAGTTTACATGATGAAACTGATACAGGATGGGATAATTAAGAATAACTGCTTTTTGAAGTATTCAGCACAATAATTTACACCATAATGGATATATGATTTCCTGATTTATTCATCTGTTGCTGTAAGAAAACATTAAGACTTACTTACCAATTCACGATTTCCAGGTATGCATGTAGCCCTTAAACTCTTACAGCAGTGGATCAGATATATTTTTTCTAACCTACCTGAGTCCTTTAAAGAACTGAGTTTATTTTTCTGGGAAAACATCCCTTACACAAAAAGGCCGGAGCTAATAAAGTCGTCAGCCAATTACAGAAATGAAAGGGGAGTGGAAGCTGATTATCTCTAATTATTTCAAATATTTATCTCCAGATGCTAATTTATATCTATAATTTTACATAGTAGAAACAGTCTGAAATGAGATCAGGGAATAAAGACCATAACAGAAACTACACCTGTCATGCCTTGTACGAGTGTTCTTTCTCAAAGATATATTAGGAAGACAAGACTAGGTAGGAATTATATTTGCTGAAATGTTTGGGAATTCTGCAGTTTTATTTTGAATAAAAAAGAGACATTACAAGAATGATATTTTTTTCTTAAAAAAACAAAAACAAAAAACCAACCTTCAGTTTATACTTCTCTAAACATTAGAGATGCAGGAATTGGTTCATGTTTAAGAAATCTAAATACAGACATCTATGTAGCTGTGTTTACCTTAAGTACTTGGAACATAGGTTTTATTTTCTAGATAGGCCCACAATGTCATCTGAAATGTCGTTGGACCTATCTAGTCACAAAATTGCCTCCAAAGATGGGGAGATATCATAGTATATATACTATCAGTCAATGCGAATATGTATATTAATGCCATGTATACATAGCTTCCTTTGAAGGAAAAACCAGGAAAATATACAGAGAAGTAACTGTGTATTCTAATATAGTTCCATTGTCAACAGCTGAAGGACCAGGAGTATGGAATGCATTACAGAGAGAGGATGACTCACAACTAAGATATTATCAAATGAATTGCATGTGTCACTACAAAAACTATTGCTACTTAGTTTCCTTTGTTTTCTGGTCATGTTTGTTCTTCCTTGTAGAGAGATTGTTATACCTCTGATGGTAGTCCCCTGAATAAGCCCAAGATACAGCACAGGTAGTCAAAGCATTTGGCAAAAGGAAATTTCATTTAAAAATAAAATAAAAAGTCAATGAAAACCAAGCAAGACATTCTTTGCTGGAGCAATTACTCTGCTTATATGAAAAAACACTGAGAGATGGAAAACTAACACCAAACACGTTTACTTTTCACTTGAAACAATTTATATAACAAATCTTTAAGTATAGTTAATAAGTAAATGATCAAATGCAATTGTTTCCCAACTGATTTTTTTAAATTTCCTAATATAAAGTGGTTTTTCTACCAAAGAAAAATTGAGGTGGCATTGTTTAAGAATTCTGGGGAATACATATCAAAGCTTTTTACTCTTGTGTAATTTTTTTCTCTCCTGTAAATAACAGGAATTCAAACTAAATTTAAAGTTTGATGGACCAACCCACAGTTCTTCAGATTGTCCTTTTTGCCCATTTTGAAAATGGATGCAATATTTGCATTTTGGAGGCTTTGCAGACTTCTCATGTCCATGACCTGTCAAAGAGAGCAGAGTTAATTAAATGAAGCTATTTGGAACTTGTTCAAAAAATTGAAGTAAAGCAGTCTTTTTACAAAAGTTTATCTGTTAGAATGAGTTAGGTCTAGTTAGCATAACTGACAGTACTAACATGTGAAGTATAACTGAATTTTGCCTTAGTAGATTTAGACAAAATATGATTAAAATCTTCTCCAAAATGGTAAACCAGTTTGGTATGCTCAGAATACATAGCCAAACAATTCAAACAAGATGTTAATTAGAAAAGAATGCAGAACTCTTTGGAAATTGCTGGGATAAACAGATTGTGAAAGGCAGTAACAGTGACGGTGTACCGGAAAGCACCAGTACAATTTCAATGGACAAATAACCAATGTGGTATTCCCTACGCAGCCCTATTACTAAGTACACTTAGGAATGTCTGGGTTATCCAGGACTACCTGATAGACTTCACAGGGGAAGAAACACTGGGATCCACAACCACCTCTCCAGGAATATCCCCATGTCCTTGTGCCAGCATAATATACAGCATGGCAGGACCTACAACACTATCTTGCCCAACATGTCCCCAGAACTGCATTTTCTCTTCCCTGCAGAAAGGGGAGGCTGCATAAAAACCCCCACTGTGCCAATCCACTTCTCTCTCTCCCTGCCATTTCTTGCCAAAAACAAGTTGGGTCATTGGTAAAATTGCATATATTTGTGATGAAACTGCTCTAGTATCCAAAACATTTAGACCCACACTGTCATTTGGTCTTAAAGCATGAAAAAGGGATAGCTGGAGCTGCAGAACTCCTTTTCCAAACAACATTGTAAATGACAGAAGTTCACATTAGTTCAAAGGAATTATCGATAAATATTTGGAAGAATGGTCTGTTGAGGATTACATAGCAGACAGCAAAAATCAGGTTCAGTAAAATCAAAAAGTAGTATACTCAGGTGACATATCATATATGCTTACCCAATCTTTGTTTCTATGAGCAATTCTTTTCTGGCCATTGTTTGACACTAGATAGAGGGCTAGACTGATCCTTGTTCTGACACTGTAGAACTGTTCCTGTGATGAAAAGAATAGTGGTATAGAATTTTACATTTTTCTTCATTACCCATTCTGGGCTCATACATTGTTAGACTTTAACATTTTTACATCTGGATATTTAAAATCAGATGAAATCATAATATTTCTCTTTCTTTTAAAACTGACCTATATAACTTATAGTTAGTTAAGAATCATAGGTTATGTGATAAAAGACTTCTCTCCTATATTTTCTCTCCTATATTTTAATTGGCAATAAATTAAGTTGTATCTGTTTTACACATGATACTAACTGGTAAGGAACGTCCCTGTCTTCTTTACACCACAATGGTAACTGATAAGCATTATCCCTGTCTTCATCTCAACCCATGAACTTTCTTACCCTATTTTCTCACAACATCCCTCAAATATTATATTACTTTATGATCTCTAATGCATGGGCAGATGTGACTTTTACTGTAAACTTGGGGAGTGTCCTGGTTTTAGCCAGGACAGAGCTA
>JMFS01066489.1:0-20662 GCA_000699545.1 Podiceps cristatus | reverse complement strand
ATCTCTGTCCTGGCTGAAACCAGGACAGCATCAGAATTATAGTCTTTGTCAATATAATGGATGATAAATTAGCCTACATTTATAGAATATATTTTACTTCAAAACATATCATGAACTCTTCCTGGTTGTCTAACATAGTAAATTGTCATTTTACTCTGGTCTTTTTATGATAGGGAGCTTATGTATATGTGTCCACTGCTACTTCTAAGAGATTTTCCAATCTGAGTGCAAACCAAGAAGGGCTGGATGCCCAAAGAACTGAATCTCTCAACCCTAGAGAACCCTATCTTCTCAACCCTAGGCTGGCTGGTCAGCAATGGAAAATTATTGTTAGTTGGTGCTCACACAGTTGAATAGGAAACTTTTTTAATTCTGGCACACTGTCCAGTGGGCAGATGGAGTGGTGGGTAGTTTACATAGTGATGTAAGGAAAAGGAGGGGAAAGTGCCGCTCCTGCCATTCAGCAATGAGACTCACAATTACATTTGCTGTGCCTGTGCCTTGTCAATCCTGGATGGGAGATTTTTTTTCCCTTTGAGACCTTTTCAAGTGATTGCTACTTTCACTTCCACCCCTACCCTGTTGCATCACATAGCTTCTTGTACAGCCAGGCAGCAACCTGGGCCATGAATTAAAAATAACCAGAGGAAATCACCTGAGACGTGAGATGTAATGGTCAAACAGCATCTCAGTAATTGAAGTTACCAAACTGGCTGTGGTGAGTTTATGAGCTCCCTACTACCAGCAGAATTGGGCAGATGCCTTGATGCTGCGGTTGTAAGTCTACTTTATACAACTTTAAACTGCCCTAAAGCAGGAGACTATGATCACAGTGTGTGAGCTGGGATGGTGCTGGGTTAAATAGCTAAATAACAAGGCATTTGAGCAATGTAAACCCAACTGCTTTATTGAACTAGTACTTTAGAAGTGTTGCAACACTTCCACACTCTGCAGAGTGATGTTATAGGTTAAGATGACTGGAGGATGCTCTTGGCTGGCTCAAAGCCATGGAGGAAGGAGCTGCAGGAAATAGTTCAAAGGAAAAGAGATAAGTAAGTTTTAACTGGAGCATTTTGAAGATCAGCCACCAAACAGCATTCCAGTGCTCTCCTAGCACCAGACCTTCCTTTGCCTGCATATTAGTGCTGCTCAATGCAAAACCATCTCCTATCTTCTTGGGATCAAATCAAACCCCTTCTGGAATGAAGGGAATGCTGCAGATGGCTTTCTGTAGGAGTAGAACAAATGCATCACTGAGGCAATAGCTATTATTTGAATTTTTTTTAGCATCCACAAAAATATTTTGGCTTAGGGAAGCAAATCATAACTGGTTTGTTTGGGGTTTTAAAAAAAAAAAAAAAAAAAAACAAAAACAAAAAAACCATGGCTGATTAAGGCAGTGTTTCTATCTTTTCACAAGGATTCCATCTGGATATTGGACTTTCCATGTGAGACATGCCCTGCATAATACTACCAGACCATCAACGTGTTATCTTGTTAAATTGAAAGCATTTGTTTTTTCTACTAGATTATACTAAATGGTTTCAAGTGCCCCACCTAGTACAATCTGCTCCCCCCAACAGGGACAGGAGGCCAAGATATTGTTCATTTGTTGCACATTCTATTGGCCTTTGGACAGTTATAGCTACTGATCTCATTCTATAGCATCAATTCAGCTACTGCAACCTATTTCAGAACCAGAACCAGAACTGAAGGTGATCAGCTTTTTAAAATCCTGCAGAAATGAAGGTGAAAATGATTTACATTGCTCTTACTGACTTTTTATTACAGAAACAGATGTTAGAGTTTTACTGGCTGAAATAATCAGCTAGTAGGTCATCAGCCCTGCTTTCCCCACCAAGTGCCACAACTGTAAAACAAAATGTACATTCCAGAAATTACAAGTCTTATTGAATATGCCAAAACCAGCACCTAGAGAGTAAGTGTATACATGGGGGGAAACGGGAAAAATCATAATAGCTTTGCATGATGTTGCTTAGAACACCACATTTTGTAAATCCACAGTGTCTCCATCCAAAACACTGGAATTGTTCCCCCTTTGGGATGGAAAATTGTAAAGGAAAAAAAGGGTAAAGTTTTATGATAGAACAACTGAGGTGGCACAGTACTTAACAATACTTGCTACCTTCAAAACACTACAAATATTGACTCTCACAAGGTATTAATTGTGTATTCCCCCTGGTATTGCAGAAACTGAAAAGCAGAAATATGAAAGAGATGTTGAAGATGAGCTAGGGAAATTGAAGTAGAAATTAGGATTTGCTGGCTCTTTTGGCTGTGCTTGGATTATGTATGTCTCTACATGGGAAATTCCCACTTGTGAGGTACAAACAAAACAAATACAGTCCATTGGTTCAAACTGCATGGGATTTTTTGTTTCTACATTTTTGAAAAGTTACCTAGTTTTCATGTGGTTGATAGCAGGGAGAGTGAAGGCACCTACTGAGACAGTAGGGGAGCAGTAGATGAAGGACAAACTGCAACTGAGAAATAGAAAGGCTAAGTCAATGCACTTGCAGCTGCCATTGCTGGAGAAGCTGATGGTAATTAAAAAGCATTTCAGCTAAAAGATGTGGGGCTTGTAAATGTTGTTGAAGATATAAAATAAGTCAAATAAAAATAAGGTCAGAAAAAATTTCTAACATGACTATAGGCCCAGTGTCTTACTGACAACTAAGGGGATTTCAATTCATAAATGCTTAAAGATCCAGGGTGGAGTTTTTTTAGAGTAAAATAATAGGAGCTGAAAGTCCTAAATTCCTCTATAAGTTCAGTTCTAAACTGTTCTGGAAAATTTACCCAGATTCTTTATGGGCCTGTAACTGGCAGTTCAGATGAAGTTGCAACATGTACATAGCATGTACAATGCAAATTGGAATGAACGGGAGGATGTATGAAACTTACTCCTAATGAGTGTCTTTACTTGGAGGAAATGAGCAGGTTTTTTGCAAAGGGCACTGAGCCAGAAGAAATAGCTTGGTAATAAAAGATTATGGGTCCTCTTCAGAAAGGAGAGAGGTCAAACTATTTCCCAGTTATTGTTCTGCTAATTTCCTGGTCATGCAAGAAACAGTGTTTGTTGAGACAAAGCAGCTTATGTGCAGGTGTACAGTACAGTTCATAACCACATTTCTTCCCCTGTGGGCATGAGCTGTGAAAGCTTTTATATCTGTCTTGGGTAAGAAAAGTCTGCAAGTGCTCCCTTTGGGACTTCAAAGCCCAGATCGAATAGCATCTTCCAAATCATCCCTTACAAAAGCTCCACAGACGAAACATCAAGAGCTTCAGCTATGGTCTTGCAATTACAACCTAGCCCTGTTGTGCTGGAGCACTCATTGCAAGAGTGAGCAGAACTCTTTCTGGAGCTGGCGGGCTGCACCTTCCAGAGCTGAGGCTGAATGGCAGTTCACAGGTACCCATCAGGCTGCAACAACAAACAGCTAAAATGATGCTTATCTCAGAAGTTAAATGCAGGGTAACAAGTTCAAGTGGCTGATGAATCTTTTGGACTTAACCAGCAACCATAGTATGTCATTGACAGAGCAGAAATAAAGCTTTACATAAGAAGTATCTTTGCTTCTTGGTAGAAGATACCAATTCAGGACACTTCTGACATCTAGATTTGTTTTGCTGTCCCTACTGCACTATCAACAGAAATGAGATGGGGAAGAAACAGCTCCTGTTGAAGTTAACATGCCTTAAGCAATGACCGAAAGACCTCTAATAAAAGACCCTGCAGAGCAGTGTGATACGTTGTAGAGTTTCCCTCACCACTGTTCCTCCGCTGTGGGCCATAAAGGCATGAAAGAGGTGCAGCCTGTGCTCAGTCAGGCTCCCTATAGGACGGGAGTATCATAAGGCATTGGTGTTGCTACCTGAAGAACAGAAATGTGCTTCATCTGCCACCACTAATAGATGTGATGTTTCCCATAGAAACATAACTTGAGAAAACTTTTAGGGAGAAGGGCAAACACAGCTTTGCCTAACATCATAACAGTAATCCACCTCACATGCAAATTTCCCAGACAGGAACATGATTTATGACCACAGTGAATCCAGAGAGGATTGCCAGGTTGTTTTTTTTCCTGAAACAAATGATTGTTGCACACTGGGCATGGCTCTCCACCACCTTCATGTAGCTGACGTGATGCTGTGCAAACAGCAAGTGGCTATAACCTGTAAAGATGATAAATGAGGGATCTGGGTTTCTGCAGACTTATATTTTATCCAAAGTTTGGATTATTTCAGGAAAAGATTTAGCACTTTTATTCAACAGTTTAAGAGGCTCCTGTACAGTGTTTGGTGTTAGTTATTTGTCTGTGTAACGTGTAATGTAAGTGTTAATGCTTGCTTAGGTCAGATATGATTGTCAATCACAAATATAACATTAAAATTGTCTGTTAAAGATCTTTTAATGTACCACACCAGCATCTATTTAATGTAATTTGGGCTAGCTTCCCCCCTCCAAAGAAACTTTGAGCTTTTTTCCAGCAGAACCTGTAAGGGGTGAAAGGGTCATGGCAAAGCGGTACGTGTGGGTAAGGTCTCTGCTCTGGTGACTCCCTTAAAGCCTACAGGGAGAGAAGCGGGATGTCAAAGCTGAGTGGGAAGCAGGGCTAGCTTGCCAAAGAAATCTGTAATAGAATTTACACATGTTAGTGGCAATTTCTGGTACCTCAGCAAAGCTTAGAAAAACCTACCAAGTGAATTGCCTTCTTTATTTGCTTTTCTGTGTTCTTAAAAATGTCTGTGTTCTTAATGTCTGTTGTGAGTATTCAGCTGTCACCATTTGGCAGCTGGAAGCCCAGACATGTTAACAATGAAAGCAGCCCCATATGCGATGATGTGATTTCTGCACACTCTGAAGACATCTCCCCGTAAACAAAATGCACAGTGCGCCATGGCTTATGCAGCTTACATGGAGATATTGAAGGCAGTGGGAACTATCACCTGAGGTGATACCACAAAGTCCTATTTTACTTCCTAAATTGCATCTTCTGAAGGTTGTTGTTAGAGGTATAAAACTATAGATGTTAATATTATTGAAATTGCAGCCTGCAGAAATGAGAATTTGCCCTAGTAACACTATACAGCTATGAACGCACAATCAGACAAAACAACCTCAGAGCCTCGGGAGTTTCTTTAAAGCCTGTACCCTTTGAAGAGGTTCAGGGCGATGCGTGCCCTGGCGTACCTGGCATACCGAATGCTGCGGGTGTGCACTCTCGATCAGACTGGCACGGAGGATGGGTGGCAGGTGAGGCGGGGGAAGGAGATGAGAGGCTCATGGTGATTACCATTTCTCATGCACAGGGTAGGGTCTGATAAACCCGTTGTCTTGTACCAGTGGTGGGTCCATCGATGATGTTAGAACAAAGTTCATGAAATAAAATGGAGAAACTGATCTCTAAATACGCATCTCTCTACATACCTTCAATAACACTCCTGTGTTTAACTTGTAGAAGAGTGCCTAATGGTATGTTTTAACTACAAAACATTATTTTAATAAGACCTAAGTTTTAGTTATATGGGAATGTGCATTCTTGGACAGAATTGGGGATGCTTACTGTATTATTTACAAGTGGTGATGGGACCTAAGTGTAGAACTAACCAGTAACTTTTAACAAACTATTTTTCTAAGAAAGCCAATATAACGAGACCTTTTCATGAAAATATTTCTTAGATTTGGAGTTGTCTTAAAAAGGTTTTATGGGCCTGGGATGGAATCAGGGCTTCCCAAATCCCAAAATGAGTACATTACCAAGCAGACATTTTACTTGTGTGAGGAGCTGTTATCTGAAAAGTCTTTTTGCCGGTAGAATTCAGAGTAAAATAAATGCCAAAGCCGACTCCTGTTTTTTGTTTGGTTTAGGTGGATTTCTGATAAACTTCACCTAAAATCTGTAAGGACACAGTGGTCCTCTTGTACTGATGCCTGACTATTATTTTTGTTATGAATATTTGTCTAAAATCTTATCATTAAGAAACATTGAAGTTAATACTGAATATTTATTGAATGCACACAGCAAAATATAACCTGACAAGTTTTTAAAAGAATGCTGACCTTGTGATGGAAATACAATGATTAATGGGTTGGTCCTTGCATTTTTTTTAAGGATCCTGCTGTCCTTTGGTTTAGACTTTGATACAGCACAATAATTTTAATCAAATGAAAGTGCATGCAGTGGCCTGTAGTTGGAGAGGTAGGAACTGTTCACAGGGAGATATTTTTATCTTTTCTCACCTGTTTTCATATGAAGCTCATTTGCAAAGGCTTTGACAAGCTCCACAGCGTGCATGCCCTGCAAAGACAGAAATCCTTTGCTTCTAATAATTTGCAGCCTAAAGAGATTTCATTGGGCCACTTACGATCTTTTGTCTTTCTAACATTTAATCCAAGGGATCAGAAGGGGAAGAAAGCCATAAAACGACATGGCCATCTACTGATAGAAAAATGTATAGCTTCTAAAAGGTGTACAACTGGAAAGAAGGGAGTATAGATTTCAGTACTTGATTAATATTAGTTCTCTAAAGTTGCCATCCTCCACAGGGGAGAATTGCATGAAGAGCCAACAGCATTTAATGAAAAGCAGGTGTAAACAATGGATCATCAGATTACTAGTTAAGAGTTTGTCCACCTAGGAAAAAAATACTGGTAGCATTACAACAGCATAAATCCTCCTGTGGATAATCTGTTGTTGATATGTGTGTGCATGCGTAAGTTTTGCTGCTCTGATTTTGTGCAGGTAGTTACACCTTCAAGTCCCCGGTGTGAACATGGCCCTAGAGGCAAACATGTCACTGCAGGAGCTCAGATGTAAAAGTTCTTCCCCTTTTCCTGTTTTTACACCACTGGAAGTGAACAAAGACTGTAGAAATCTCTGGACTATGACAGTAGTTACACATCATGCAATGTTAAACTTCAGCCAGTCTTCTAAGTGGTACTCTGCAAGAAGTGAAGACCTCTATGCAAATCTAGAGCATCTCCAGTCTACATTTTACTAAAAACAGCTGAGAAAGGTGTTTGATATTTAGATACGGCCTTGCTGGAAGCAATATTGGAAATACCTGAGTGAATGGATATTGTAAGAAATAAATCTGTACTAGTATTTAAGGGGTTACTCATCAGGTTTTTTTGTGACTCATCCTTCCTGGCCCTTCTGAGCCCTTTCAGCACTACTGTGATACAAATGTCAGTAAAGTAATTATCTTGGTGACTTACGGGCCAATTCACCTCTGACATCTCTGTGAATGCACTTTTCTCTACAAGGATGTGTAGAAACCAATTAATGGTTCTTCTGTGAGCTGTTCTGCAAAATAATTCTTGCACATAAAGATCAAGTTTGATATTCGCTGCAGCCGTTTCAGACATGGTGAAGTACCATCTCAGGGGAGATTATACCAGTTAGCGCAGGGGTTTAGAGATCAACATTTTTTTGCCATTGAGAGGAGGGAGGAAGCCTTCCAGAAGGAAATCACCTCTTCACTCCATACTGTGCATGAATATCAAAATTATCTGAAGAGAAAGTGAGATCACAGAAGCAGGCAGAATTTAAATGCCAAGGAGAAAGTAGAAATAGCAACATTTGACAGGGGTGAGAATAAACTGCCACAGATTAGGGCAGAGATGCAATATCTTTCAATAAGCATTAACATGCTGACCTAAGACTAGAAAAAGAAAGTTTAACTTTCCCCCATGGAGTGACACAATGAGATGGATTTGATCTTGCATATGAACTCTGCACTAATAGGTAGATACACATATACTTGTACTCTGTGTGTTTACGTGCTTCTTGTGAAAATGATGATGCAGATACCTTCTGATGTACTAGTGTACAGCAAGATTCATCTTCCCTTCATCTGCTACTGCTACATCCAGACAAGACCCTCAAGATATTCCAATTAATTTAGATACATAACTTACTTTAGGGAGAGTGTAGACATGAATGACATATGCACATATATATGTGTGTGGAGAAAATGTACTGACAGTTAAGTGATTAGATGGATGAGGAATGGCTGAATGGAAAGGTTCACAGGCTGGCAGCTTCTTAATGTATATGTAACTAGGAGCCCAAATCAATCTACATTCATCCTCAGTACCTAAGAGGAAGATAAGGGCAAAGTTAGTCCTTTCTTGTCCTACAAGTGTTATCTAAGTTATTTCATTTTCTGACATGACTTCTCCACAGTTAGAAATATACACTGATATATATATATTGTATAGCAGCAGCTATCTATCAGATGGAAGTTTGAAAACACGTGGGCAAAAAAGCATAGCAGTATTTGGTATCTAGCACTGAGTTATGCCAGTAAAATAATTGAAAGCTACCTTTGACGGCTGCTACTTGTTAGGAAGTGCACACGGCAGGATGGTCAGGCAAGGAGGGAATATATGTGGTATAAATGGATAAAGTAATGTGACAATCAAAGGAAAGAAGTTTTCCTTATTCTGGTTTTGGACCCATCTTCTCTTTTTCTATAGCTGAAGCCTTCCTGTTAACCAAAATCTTCCTGCATCACTCTCTGAGAAGCACCCAACAGTTATGTAGCCAGAGGCTGTGGTTACTGAGTTGTTTCCATCCGACATAAATCCATGCTAATTTTAGGAGAAAAGGTGCTGCTTTACTACCGCTCACTGATCCTGCTGGCACAGGCACTTGTGAGACTGTGTGTCAGGCAGGGTAAAGGAAGAGATTCACCTGAAAACAGTTGGTGTGTGCCATCAGGGGCGTGCATTCACACTGGATTACAGTGAACCCACAGCTACAGCCTGAGAAAGGGTGGCTTGTGGCCCAGGTGTCCGTTAAAGGCTGGTTGGGGATGTGGGAGCCAGGGGACTATCAGAATGGGCACATGAAGTCAGCTGTCTAGTGACCCTAATCAGAAACTTAGGGGTAGGAGTTCGTAGCTCTGGGGCATAGGTATGTAAGGCTTCGTGCTTCCCCCCTTTTTATGCCTCTTCTAGAAAAGTTGCTCTGAACTACGCTGAAATAAATGTAGACCCCCAGCCTTTAAATGTGCTTTTATAGAAGCCATGGCTCATGCTCAGCTCAGTCTGCTTTTTATCTAAAAAATGTTTACAGTATGGACACGTGAGTGCCATTCTGTGTGTAAGGGCAGGAACCTAACCATTTAAATTTAGCTGTGGGTGCCAGGTGATGAACAAGGGTACAGCAGAGTACCCCTGCTTAGAGATTACATTGTGCCACAGGCAATAGGCATGGCTGCGTGCAAGTCTTGGTGCTCTCTCAGCAGTCAGAGCTTTACAGTTGGGAAATGCGTCTTAATTTTTACCTTAATGTGTGCAACAGGATTAATTGTCACTTGTTTAGATAATAAAAAATATTTGAAACAGCAAATTATTTTTTAAAATGTCATTATGAGGATAGCAATAGTTGTTTGAAGAGTTTTATTATTTCTTGTCAATATTTTGCCAATTATAAAAATGCTTTCATGCTTTCTCATTTAAAAAATATATTAGCAGGAAAATAATATTTTTCATCTGTTTTCAGCCTTAAATTTGTACTTTCTTTGCTCTCCTGAGTTTTGTTTGGTTTTTATTTTTTTTTTCACATTTATGAGGGCTAGAAATGTTTGAACTCTTAATAAAAAGTGCACTGAGATTCTTATAAAAGATTTTGATTTCTGGTAGCCCAGGCTTGAAAGGAAAAGAGACATGCATTAAAAGTAAGATAGCTGGCAATATAATAAAGTGTGTCATCTTTAAATCCTTCTTTTTTTTTTTCTTCTGTACTTTTACCTGCAATTTTTCACAGATCATTAGCTCCCATCTGCAAACTTACCTCTTTTAAAGAAGTGTACTATATTCTTAAGGTGAAAGAAATAATGAGAATTAGGAAGAAAAAATGGGGGGGGGGGGAACAGGTATCGGATGTTAATTTAACAAAAGACTTAACAAAAAGAAAACCCTGTCCTAGAAAACAGTGATTCACAACAAGCCAGAATATAGTTTTAAATATCCTCTTAGTTTGGTTAGTTGCTTTGTTTGTTATTTTATTTTTGGGAAAGTAAGGTCTTTTCTAGCTTTTAAAATCCTGACCTCTGATCATTATCAGGTAAGAACCTTATCAATTACCATAAATGTAATCACACTGCTTTTAATATTATACAGAAGATCATGTGTGGTAAAACTTGTGCTTCTTATCTACTTCTATAAATGTGTTATGCTGAAAGTAGATTTTTTTTCCCTATTCTTCTTTTTATCTGTAAAGATGAAAAAGGCCTAAAGGATATTTTTAGAAAGGAATTAAGAATACTCAGTGTTCCTCCTGATAAAAAACTTCTATTCTCCTTTCCCTTTTCTCCTAGAAAAAAAATGAATGCTGATTCCTTTCTGTGAAGATCAACACTTTAGTCTTCTTAAATGATGGATATTATTTTACGTGAAATAGAAAACTTGGTTATGTTTCAATTCACAGGACCAAGCCTGGTTAGTTTCATTGCAACCCGTAACACAAGAGCATTTCATTGGGCTCCCTGCTTTGCATTGGAAGGGAACTAAAACACTTGACCAAATTATGCCTCTTAATTTTTCCACATTTCTCCTTTCAGTCTGGCATGGATCCATTGTTGCATCTAGACACTGCCTTCAATCTAAGCAGCTTTTCTGCTATCTTGAGCTTTACCCAGGTTTCTGATCAAGGATCCACTTTTGAGGTCATCAATTTATTGAAAGGGGGTCGGTCTCTTCTCCCTAGTAACGAATGATAGAACGAGAGGAAACAGACTCAAGCTGCGCCAGGGGAGGTTTAGGTTAGATATTAGGAAAAACTTCTTCACCGAAAGGGTGGTCAGGCATTGGAACAGGCTGCCCAGGGGAGTGTCTGAGTCTCCATCTCTGAAAGTATTTAAAGAATCGATAGATGCGGTGCTTGAGGGCATGGTATAGATGGACTTGGCCGTGATGGGTTAACGGTTGGACTCAATGATCTTAAGGGTCTTTTCCAACCTTGACAGTTCTATGATTCTATGATTCTATGATCTAAGTAGACATAAGAATGAGGTCTGTCCTTTATAAATATCTTGGTGTTGGCTAAACGTTGAATTCAGTTCACAGTTAGCTGTAGGTGCTCAGTTTTCCAAGGTTTTCCATTCAACATTGCTAGTTTCTGGTGGTAAACTCTGGTCCAGGTAGCTCTGACAGGCCTTGTACAGTGTGTATTTTTGTTTTATAGTTGAATGCATGACTGATGCCACATGGCTTGTACATAATGCTTTAAATCCACTTTTGGAAATATTTGAAAAATCTTAAATTCATTGACTTGACTGTCCTGACTAAAATGGGGGATGTTTCCTCTGAAATTACAAAGAGAAGGCTTTACCTGAATCTGGCTGAGGCAAAACCACTGCTAGAAACTTGCATGACCAAGTTTCTGTATCCCTACTGCCCTTATGTTAAGCCTCCACAAATTTAAAATTTGTGGAGAAAGTATGAATCATTGTCTCATAACGGTTAGAAATAAAATGTTCCCACAAAACTAAAGCTGCTAAATCTCTCAGTGCTCACATTGCCTGGACAGTTGGCTGGCTTCCAGTGAGGATAAACTGATGCTCAGCCCATGGGTATCACCAACAGGGAATTAAGTGTCAGCTTTTTACTGACAGTTTACTTGTGTAGAGACAGCAACTGCCATGATATTTCTCAAAAAAAAAGTTGTTGGCAATATTAAGTAAGGTATGTGTTTTTCTTTTTTCTTTTTTTTTTTTTTTTTTTTTTCAGGAGAGAAAAAGCATTAGAAAAAGTCTCAAGTGTGAATCTTTATTATCTTTGAAAAAATGAGATATCAAGTGCTTTGAATTGGAAGTCTTCTGTCTCAATATTATGACATTAAACTGCCGAATATGAGGTAGTTGGCACAGCTGTTAGACTCCCCACAACTTGCCAGAAGTCTGAACTCATGGGTACTGCTGAAATTCCCAGATTGCAAAGATGAAGAAACTATTATTTTATCTGTCCAATAAACAATAATGAAGGGCCCTGAAAAATTCTTGGTTACTCTTATTTAAGGAACTTTACACATGTTCATAATAAAACCAATAAAAGTATTGCCATCTACCCCTGGCTAATCATCAGCTGTGGGTTAATACTCTCTACAGCCAACACTGGCCTCCAAGGGCTGGTTGTCCCTTGGTTGTCCCGTTCAAAGTGCCTGGTTGGTCACTCTGGACCAAGATGCTATGATGCAGGAAGAGATCAAATATGTACTGAACACTTCTAAAGAGTAATGGTGAGTACCTGGGATTTGCAAGCCCATGTTTTATTGAAATAGAAAATGTTTGAGACTCAATCAGTAATTCTGGCTATGTGTTAGTGAAGGACTTCTAGAGAGGAGTTCCTACAGTCACATACTCCGATTTTGGAGGACAGCATAGATGTTTCATTTGCAATACTTTTAACATTAAACCTAACAGGTGTTATTATAACACTTTATAATTTGTAAGATTATTTTTAAGCATAAAACAAACTAATCAGAGTTAAGGTTTCAAAGATATTGTGGGTCACACTAGTATTTTTTAGAGAAAACATAGTTCTAACCCATTGGATTTTCTCCATGCTATGGCATAGAAACTTCAGACTCTTGTAGTACCAAACTTTGCATTGCTAATGTTTCTGTATCTGAAGCACCTACATGAATTTCAATATTGTATGAATCTGCAAGGGAAGGAGAGGCACTATGTAATGTATGGTAAGATTACTACATACAGATTGGAATATATCTTATTATAGAAAGGAAATTATCTGCTAGTTCCATAACTTGTTATTTCTCAGAATTTAGGATATTAGATTTTTTTTCACATAAAATGAATATCACCACTTTGAGTGCAAAACTATTTTCTCTCCCCCAAAGACTGATGTCAGACTGACAATATTTTAAGTCAACTTTACCATAAAATGATATCTCTCACTGATTTTGATTTACATTTTCAATATTGTATCTTAGAAAATGAATATGCTCATTGCTTTTATTAGTTTGCCAGATGAGTTTTTCCAATAAAATTGGGGTTTATACATGTGCAATACATGTACATCCAGTCTGTGTTGTGTTACATGTTGGAGCACATGGTGTTCCAGCTTTTAAAGAGGGTGATTATATCACACAGAACCAGAGGTACCATTCAATAGAGGTGTTTTTTTTTTTTCTTTTCTGTAAGGAAAAGAAAATTGGGTATGATTTTTTTATCCAATATGAGAGCGATTTAGGTGTGCTTTGAGGCTAAATCTGATGTATTAAACACCTTTAAAGACTGAGCTGTGTGAAGTATTTTAGAATTAGTATAGAAAGAGCAGTTCAAGCCATTTGGTCCCACCAGCAGACTGTTATGATTTTGTTAGTAGTATATTTTTCATACAATGACCAACTGGTCACCTACCAGAACCATAGGTTCTACATTTGGTCAGTTACACAGTGTCAGAGACTACACCTTGTGAGGGAGACCAGATTCTTCCTAATCTCTAAAATAATGGATGTGTCTCCAGATAACTGGGGTTTATACTTTACTTGAAATTTTAGATCCGCTTTATGCCTGAGAATTCAAAACACCCTCCATGCTGGTTTTGTTTTATCTGGATTTTGAACACAGTTGCATGTATGGGGCTGTTTAAGATGAAAGAGAATTTTTATTCTTGAGTGAACCAGTCCAAATCACTCACTGAAAAGGCAAAAAAGATGGAGAAAAAAGGAACAGAAGATTAGCATCAAGAGGATCTTGGTGCTTTTTTATGGTGCAGTTACAGTTGAAGGGAAGATCTAAATATAGAGAATATGAAAGTGAACTGCTAATTTGTACATAGAATCATAGAATCACAGAATGTGTTGGGTTTGAAGGGACCCCCAGAGCCCATCTAGTCCAACCCCCCTGCAGTGAGCAGGGACACCATTACCAGATCAGGTTGCTCACAGCCCCGTCCAACCTGGGCTTGAATGTTTCCAGGGATGGGGCCTCCACCACCTCTCTGGGCAACCTGTTCCAGTCTTTCACCACCCTCATTGTAAAGAATTTCCTCCTTATATCCAGCCTAAACCTACCCTGTTTCAGTTTAAAACCATTACCCCTTGTCCTATCACTGTTGTCCCTACTGAAAAGATTCTCCCCCTCTTTCCTATAGGCCCCCTTTAAGCACTGACAGGCCGCAATCAGGTCTCCCCGCAGCCTTCTCTTCTCCAGGCTGAACAAGCCCAACTCTCTCAGCCTGTCCTTGCAGCAGAGCTGCTCCAGCCCTCGGATCATTCTTGTAGCTCTCTTACATGATAAGCAGGAGGTAATTCCATAAACTAGAGGATTTCTTTGTACAACATGAATGAGGATCATGCATTAGTAACAGTTTTGTGGCTTCCCACAGCAAGAGTATTGCTAATATTGCATGTCATTTGGACTGAAGAGCATTTAGCAGAGGTATTTAAAAATTAGTTACAGGATCAAGGCTAATTTTATTACTGGAAAGCTCCTTTTAATTCATGCAGCTAATCCAGAAGTATATTGACAGTTAATTTGTGTTTCTCTCGGGAATGTGAATTTATCTGATAGGTGAAGAAATGCAATTTATATTAAAAATAGTTTTATAATGCTGTTTTTCAGAAGCTGTATGAATTGGTGATTTTTGTTCTTACTAGGCAAACTTTCAACCATTTATTGTGATCAACTTTTCATCATTGTTGTGTACACTTGTCATGTTCTATGCAAAATGCCTGCATTGGAAAGCTTGCTGTTCAGTGAAGGTGTGTTTCTGAGACAACTTGTGATGTTCCCTGTTACACAAATAAAGGAGCTGTGAGAAAAAGAGGAACAAAAGTAGAAAAAAATCTCCCTTTGTCCCAGTTCTCTGTAGCTTTCATAATAATTTCAAAGCATAGTTCTTCTGCTTTGAAGAAACACTTCAGATTGTGTCTGCAGAGTGATGCTAAAAAGGGGTTGATGCAGCAGCAGAAGAATTCAAGGCACGGTCAAATGCATCTAAATATGACTGACTTAATAAGCATATGCAGAGTTAAATTGAGCCATGGTTCAGCTGTTGCACAACAACACAACAGTATGTAATTTATAGAGCTCATCTCACAGTTTATACTGACATTTATAGATTTTGCCAGACTTCCTGGCTGAAGCCAGGACAGGATTACACAGTTGAGCCCTAACCACGCACAGGTGACAAGAGCACCTACATCTTGGCATTGTAAAAGGAATTTTTTCTAATGAGTTTCCGTGAAGATTACTTGATGCCTTCAAGAAGTGAGTTTTCCTTCAGACCTGTACACTGAAACAAATCGGGCAATTGGCAAATCTATCTGCTGCTTTCTTATCCCAGTCTTTGAACATGCGTTGAACAAATGCTGAGATAACAACATTTCCCTGAAATTCTTCCCTAGCAATAAAATGTAATAGTTTCCACATATTTTACCTTTAAATCTTGTTTTTCTCAAACTTTTAAAACACTAGGCAGTTTCATTGCATAAGGCTTGTGAAGCATTTAAACACTTCCGTGAATCTTCCATACCTAGTCCTCCATCAACTTTCAACTTTTCAAATGTGTTCAGGCTTCTAGAAAATTCAGTGGTACCCTCTGGTACCTGGTGCCCTGGTACCCTCTTTGAAGCAGCCACCTTGTGCTTTGCTGCATTTTCAAATTTGAGGAAAGACAGTCTAAGAGATCACAGTAGAACTTGTCCCTCTGTTCTCCATCTCACATGCCACAGTAAGTTTCCGAAGAATTTCTTTTGCATTAGATACAGCAAACTTGATAACATCTACTGCCATGATTGCTTGCTAAAATAAAATCATGACTTCAGGAACATGTTTTCTGTTTGGATGACAAGTTAACTCTACAGTCAGTGTCACGGTCCCTTCCCAAGTATGGGAGAGCAGACAACTGAGTCCAGAGAGCCCTATTCTTTCTGCATTGCCTTTAGTTAGACTTGAACTTGTCTAGGCTTGAAATGTACTTAGCCAGGCTGGAATTTTTCTTTTTTTTTTTTTTTTTTTTTCCCCCAGTTTCTTTTTGGTAAGAAAAACCATTTCTGTGTCTTTAAAATCTATAAAGTTAGAGGACCATTTGAAGCTAATGGAGTAACATAAGAATAAACAGAAATGACAAATGATTTGGGAAAAACAAGGGTATATTCAAGCAAGAGAGCGACCCAAGTCAAAACTAGTGAACAGCTTCCTGCTGGCTCAGTATTTGCTCCCCAGAGACAAGTACTGGCACTGGAGAGATACCAGCTGCCTTAGAAGAGGAAAGCCATCCAATGGCTAGAGGTCTCCTGGGAGCAAGTATGGGAACTTGCTTGGGAATTATAAACCCATGTCTCAAATCAGCACCTGAAAAACAGTACTCACCACATCTTCACAATAAAACAATACCAGTGCACATGTTGGACGAGCCTTTGCCAAACCATTTGCAGTACTATTTAAGGAAAGTTTTTCAAAAGTGTCATTCCTTGTAATCCAACTCCTTTACCTCAGTTGCAAGGGTAAATAACAAAGCAATTTATCTGAACAGGTGAAATTTTAAACATAAAGATGCAGTCCTGGTTTTATAGAGTGTTTTTTATTTTTATTGCAATTCTTTGCCATTTTAGGACTAAAAAAAAAAAAAAAAAAAAAAAAAGGCTGATAAAAATCACTATTGCTGCTTTGGGCCTGGTATTTGTTAAAACACTTTTTTTTTTTTTTTTTCCCAGACAGTTTTTTACACCAAGAGAAAGATTTAATCAAAAATCACATTGCTTGATATGGCTTTGCAAAGAGTTTATTGCTTCTGCTTTCTCACTCATGTGACCACAAGAATGTAATACAGATGTTCCTTAACATTAGGGATGAGTGGTCACAGTAACTTGGTGTCAAATTAAAATTGCATGTGTGTTTCTTAGAGCAATTTTAAGAGAAGGTAGAAAATCTGCAACCATTAAAATGTATGTCTGAGATCACCAAAGAATATCTTTTCTTGCAGTACTTAAGAACTTCTGAGAGCTCTTCAAGTGTTCAGAAAATAATTTTGAAGCTACTTTAAAGTGCTACAGACAGTGTGCTTTAATCTTACAGGGGCATCCAGTAGGTTACATAGCTCTGAAAGAAAACTTGCCTTGGCTTCCAGATTGTTCATCTTCAAGTTATCAAGTTTTCAAAAGCACAGCAGCTGTTGCAGTAAGACACAAATTGATTTATTTTTTTTTCCCTGTTGTATCTTTGTTTCAAATTAGTTCTTCTAACTACTTGAATATTTGAAACCCACACTGTAATGCTGGGAAGTTTATGGATTTTATTGCTAAGGCATTTTCAATATTTATTTTAAAAATTACTACTTTTCAAATAGCACATTACAGAAAATGAAAATTTTATAGATGTTTTGAATTGCAATACTATGGCAACTAAAAAGTCATGTAGAAAAAGCGCTGTACTGTAGATTACAACCAAAATATTGGTAAACATATTTCAAGTATCTTCCCAAGCAGATCTTCTTTTTAATGACCATTGATGTTGCGTAAGTAGATTGAAAAGATAGTGCCAAAATGATAGCTGCTGCCAGTTGAGTCACAGTATTTTGTCTATCTGTAACATGATGGGAGAAAAACTTAGGTCTGTTCCACTATTTTTTCTAAGGAAGTTAGCAATACCTGGTCAGCAGATAAATTCCAGAAAAATTGAGGAGTGCCTTCATAGATGTCAGCAGTTCCAATTGTGTAGGCATTAGCTCTAGGAAAGGGGCTAAAACTGAACTCCTTTATGGCTGCTGGAATTCTGCACAAGTCTTGCCAGAAAAAGTTGCTTCTACAAGTCTGCTTTTCTCTTAACTGACTATATTTGTAAGGCTTTTCTGACCCCGTAAGGATTAATTCCCTAACAGTTGAGACAGTAGTTAGGATGGGAGCCTTGAAGTAATCAAGGAAACAATACACTCAGCCTTTCCTAGGAGAGAAAACTTAGAGTAAAAATTTATGCTGTAATGTCAAATGCTGGGAAGACGGACAACTAAAACAACAACAAAAGGTCAAAAGTGAAAGAATTAATATCCTTCAGTGAAGACAGGAAACATTTTCATTTCTGAATTGAGAAAGACATGTTAAATGATGGGGAGTGAAATGGGAAGGCAGGAAAGAAACCTGTCCATCACAGTTATAATGAAAGAGGCTAATTGAACAAACCAGATTCCAGCGTATGAAAAGCAGGAAGCTTCTGAAATTAATATTGCCTTTGCTGCATTTCCAGCAGGTGAAGAGAATAAAAAGATTTATTAGGAAAACAGGAGAACAATTGCCTTTTCTTTCGTACTACTGAGCATGGTGAAGGCGCATAAGGCAGGCTTCTTTTCTCAGTAGGTAAAGCTCAGGTTCAGCTGGAAGAGGAGAGTAAAACTGAAGCCACTGGTGCAAACTAAAACTAATAAATTCTCTATGCCAGAGGCTTGTCAAACACACAGATCATTTGGTTGTATTTCTTGACAAAAAATCTTTCGGCATGTTAGACCAGTGAAAACCAGAAGCTTTGTTGTACCTTAAATGGCCTGTTTTCCATGAGTGTGACCAGGGACATGCAAGGTCATACTTTCCTGGAAGTATGTTAATAATAATTACAATATAGCAGCAGCTGCTTGAGCCCTCACTCAAAAAAATGAATGTGTGGACAGCACACTTGCAGCATATGCTCTTAGGCAGACCAGAGAATAAAGCAGGGAAAGGCTCCCTCCAGACCGCCTGATGGTGGGTCATTAACACATGTAGCTGTCAGAATAGCAGCAGCCAAAAATGCTCTCTTTACCAGAGAAAGATACTGTAGGGTGTCATTAATGTGCTCTGGCCTAACAGCTCTGAAATTTCCAGTCTTCTGATATACTTGGTGTTACAGACAGCACAGTTTTCCTTTTCTTTTTTATGTATTATTTAACCAAGTGTGCATTGTCTTCATTACCACACAAATAAAACAGTTTTGATAAATTTTCCTTCCATGCTGCAGCAGCAAACAAGAGCTTGCAAATAGGAATAAAACATGGTAAATGGAAAGATTTTAAAGAGGGGTAAAAAAAGGTTACCCTAACTACCCTACTTTGGGTTGCCAGCAATAAATGGCAAATGTTTGCTTGGTCAATTGGCTGTGTATGGGTTTACCACCAGGAAAAATGCATTGACACTGTTCCTACTGTCACTCATGGTGACTTCAATGTCGGGTCAAACCAGGGGCATTTACCTCAGCTGGCACAAGTAAACCTGAAGAGGGTTTGGCTCACCATGTCTTACGGCTTCAGGCAATAAAGCTCACACACAAGTCTACAAACTGGGAAATGGTATTTGCCCTGTACCAACAGGCTGGTTTGGTCAAGAAAGAGCTTCCTGTGGTGGCTGCCAAGTTGTCTGAAAGGCAGCAGAACAATCCTTTTCCTCCCAAATCTCAGGGCCCCTCTTTCCATCAGTTCAGGTGAAAATACAGCATATTAACACAATTTATCAATCTTGTGTGAAAGAGATACAGTAGTGTAACTATAAATTCACTCAGCATTGTTGACTGTGGGTAAGGTGAATTGATTTTCCATCCTCTGTCTCACTGAGCTTATTTCCTTGCAAAGAGACAAGTCTGGATACAACCCTGGTAAGTAGTAAATCAAAAAGGCTTTCTTTTTTTTCCTTGCTATATAGTTGTATAAGTTTCAGTGACAATTTTTCTTGCTTTTCTTTGTATTTGTAATATTTTCTATAAAAGAATGTAACCTAATGTCACCCCAGGAATGCTGGAAATAGTCAGCAAGGTTAAGAGCTCTGTTATTCATTGAATAAGCTCATGTACTACAGTTTAGGCTTCAAGTTAGGCCAAAAGTACCTTTTTATTACCTCTAATAGTCTATAAATTCTCCTGTTTCCAAAACTTGGAATCTTTAATGATTCTTTCTCAGATTTTATTTTTCTGTTTACTTAAGCTTTGGGCCTTTAAATTTCAAAAGTGTTTAAATATTGCAGACAGTGCAATAAAAGTTCAATTATCACTTCCTACATGCCATTGTAACTACCCAGTCATATAAGATCCATTTCTGACTCAAGCTGTTTGTAGTCTAATTCAGGTACAACAAAGATGGTTTATAAAGAATAGTAGAATTTGAAGAACTGAGGATGTAACAAGATATATATCAAAACATCTTTAATTTATTTTTGAGTGAGAATAGGGTTGTCTGAGTAGACGGGCTTTGCTTCAAGCAAACAGTTGTAGTAGTAATAAAGCTGAGGGTAACAACAGATAGGATTCATGGTTACATAGGAAGGCGAGTAGATCAACATCGGATTTGCAGAAAACGTCTAACAGCTCTGCTGTTCAAAGAGCTCACAAAACTGAATGCATACAGACAGGGGACCTGATCTAGGAAATGCATGGGGACATCAAGATATGTCTGCTGCCCAGGACTGCTTCCGAGAGAAGCATGTGTGGTTTCTGAAACACCATGACACCTTGCTCAACTCAGCTGCCAAGCAGCCAAAATCCTGTCAGTAAGTGTTGCCTGTCCATGTAAATGAAAAGCTGTCAGTGTTGTGGTTTAATCGCAGCCAGCAACTAAGTACCGGGCAGCCACTCACTCACTTTCCCCCTTCCCTCCCCAGTGGGATGGCAAAAGACTCAGAAAGAAAGGGAAACTCATGGGTTGAGA
>JMFS01066488.1:0-19134 GCA_000699545.1 Podiceps cristatus | reverse complement strand
CTCTGTCCTGGCTGAAACCAGGACAACTGTGTCCGTAATGAAATGATCCTAAACACACTACTGGGCTGTGCGGTTTCACCTTCTACCTGCATGCTGATGTTACCCAAACCCAGCTGATGTCAGCAGCTCAGTAGAGGGGCCTTTCTCTGAAGACCCTTTGACCCTAGTGAGGTTCTTCATGGGCATCAGGGTTCATCTACATATTTACCTTTGCAGAATCAGCCTTTTTGTGATAACTAAGGCTGTTGTAGCTGTGAGCCAAGATGTACTATTTACCTATTGATGATACACTGGTTCTAGAGTAAAAATCACCTATGCAAAAGTTCAAGAAACTTTTAAATATCAAAACCCAAACCAAAACCAAAACAACAACAACAACAACAAAACCCAAGAAAAACAAAACAAAACAAAACACAATACACCACACACACCCCCACCCACCCACAAAATGGGGGGGGGGGGGGGGGGGGGGGGGGGCAGCAAACAAAAACCCAAAAAACAAAACCCAAACTTAAAACCAATAGAAAAGTAGAAGCCCAGATTCCCCGCATCCCTTGCTTTCTTACTAGACCTTTGAGGCCACCACAGCTTAACTTCCTTTCCATACAAAAATCCCATCCTCGGCTGACTTGGCTGAACTCTGGCTTCCTCTCATATAGGGATATATAAAGTAGCTTTATGTCACAACTATAAATAAGGCCGATTCATTTGCAATACTTAAAATCCTGGGCATTTCAAAGAAGGTGGCATTCAAAGAGTCTTCTTGGGGTCCATTAAAGTATGGAAATATTATATCTATTTTGTAAATGGGGAATTGAGGCACTATGAGGTTAAATGACAACACAAGATGTTCATAGAGAAGTGAATAATTTAGTGTAGATTTCGTTAATCATAGTCTAATGCCTTAAGCAAGAAAGCATCATTATTGCCTTGCTACTTGGTGCTGGGATCCAAGTTATTCTCTTTCATAAACATGTCTACATCCTTGGAAAAAAAAAGAGGTAGCAATAAAAAGTAGTTACATGATATATATCCCTTATAGTGAGGTCAGCACATTTGAACTGATTTTAATTTGTTAAAAAATTAAAAAAAATGCAGTCTACTGCCTATCAGAAAAATGAAGCTTTGTAACTGAGACAGAAATTTGATCTTTTGAGCATGGCTATAATGCTTAGAAAAACATGCCATACATGACTCAATACAGTTTATCTCTATATCCAAAGGTATGCACCAAAGTCAAATGACTCTGCTTCACATTTATGCATGATAAGTTTCTGCCTCAGTAACTATGTTAAATAACTTTAAGAAATAAGACTGCTGAGCCTGTTTTCTAGTTTGCAAAAATAGTCCAGTGGTCACTGAGTGTGCTTTTCACAGAATTTTTAAAACTACTTAAAAATAGGGTTCACACTGAAATATCACTAACATTTATCATGTAAAATTACTAGAAAAAAAATTTAATGTTAAAATATAATGATTTTACTTCAGTCTGTTAAGTCTGATCATTATTAAAATGAATGCTATTTTTCTTCTAAGTAGAATTAAATTTATATTAACTCCAATTAAAATGAATGAAAAACAAGGATTAATCTGCCTAGTCTTTTATAAAAGTTCTTCTAGGGATCTAGTGTGATCTTTTGGTACCTAAACCTTTCAGAAGCTGCACCTCACTATTTATAAGTAAAAATGTTTCCAGAATTATGAAGGCCAAAGTTCAATATATATTCTCTTCAGAACTAGTAAAATTCATGGATAGTAAAATTTCATTTCCAAGCAAATGTATTTTGTTCTCAGTCTTTGGCAAATTTCTCCTCACTGTGGTTGTGCGTACTAATGGCTGTAATCCTTTTACATGTGTCCTGAGAACTAAATTCACAAAGTGGACTCAGGCACTTAAACTTCCGCCATATCACCCAAAATTTAGATCTACCAATTTCAATGGATGTATTTTTCTCAGTAGCCACGTGTGGTGATACACTTAGCCCTCAAGCTTTAGGCTTCCTGGGTTTGAAGCCTAAGGGAAGAGAGACAGCTAAATCCCATTGAAAGGCAGAGTTTCATGCTCTGATTTCGTGAACATTTATACATTGTTAAAAAACAAGACTGCCTGTTCCACCCTCCTTGTCACCCGCAGAGACTCCTTCCACACCGCTTTTTCCGTTATGCCAGTGCAAGCGCTGACATTAATGCGCTGGCTCCCCAAGCCAGCATCTTGGGAAAATGATCTGTATCAATATCAACCCAGCAAGAAGAGGTAAATGTTCAGCTGGAAAAAGTCTTTAAAGGAGTGTCTTAATTGGTTTTGTCGACAGGGGTGAGGTGGTGAAGGAGAGAAGGCAAGCGGTGCAGGGGGGGCTTCAGGGGTCTGACCGTGTATTTGGCGGCAAAGCTGACTTCAGGAGGTCAGTGCATCCAGGGAAAGGTGGGCTCGCTGACACAGCGCTTCTGAGGTTTCCTGACTTTGTACACTGGCTTTTGCAGAGCCTGTGCTTGGCTATCTTAAGGTATATCTGCATAAGTGAGTACGGACAACCATATGCTCACCCTGCCTAAGCCCCACACAAACTAGCTGCAGTTTGGAAGCCACGGGGTCATTTAATGTGGTCTTGACTGTAGAGTCACTGACCCTGCGCCTCAAAAGGATGGCTTTGCGGGGGGACAGGGTCTGTTTTCATTTGGCAGGAAGGGATGAGGTGCTTGGAGAACACCATAGCTGGTTTAAAATATACTGCTGTTGCAGAAACTTTCTTTCTCTTAGAGAAAATCAACCTCTCGTTTACCGTGACCGCATAGCTGACACGCAAGGGGCTTGCACCCTCGTTTACCTTGTTGTAGGTTTCGTGTGCATTCATATCCTGAGCCTCAGGGATGGAAACGTACCTAGAACGCTTGGAATCCCTTCGCATCTTCCTCATAATGTCTTTGGTTGAAAGTCTGATCTATGCAGGAAGCCAGCAAAGGTCTACGCACAACTTAAATCCCACTTAAATTGCTATGGCTTAAAGTCCCACTAAAACAGCTTCTGGGCCTCACGCTGGCCTTCTATAAGGGGACGAATTCCACGCTTATGGAATTCCTCAGCATTTCCTCCTTTTAATACTCTTTTGCTTGTTGGCAGGGTAAATTAGCCTCTTCTGAGCACAGTAAGACAATATTTAGCCAGCGCTGGTACAAAAGCTTGTTTCATACTTTAACACCAAAAGCAACTTTTATTAAAAATTGGTATGATTGAGTGCAAAATAGCTTGCCATACTTTAGGGAGGATCAATCAAAATGTCATTATCAGCACTGTGATTCACTTCACTTACCGTAAGCTGAATCACACATGACCATGACTATGGGAGAAGAACTGACCAGAAATTAGTGTCTGTCACATTGAAAATAATTATTGCCAGAGATGATTTTACCTTGTCTGGACTCACTGGAGAGGCTAAAGCATATTATTGTCAGAGTTTACAGAGTTTCAGTCTTGGCCCATTGCTAGCCTTACACTGCATCATGTAGCCTATAAGAGAAATGTATAACAAAAGCCTGAATATACATGATTATTAGTGTGAATGAGGCAACCGAATGTCACTTACTCATTATTTCTATGATATCCAGATGGCGAATGGCCGTCTTCTGTTGTCCTTTCCTCATGATCTCTGCAATCAGTAAACCTATCAAACTTAAAAAAAAAAACAAAAAAACCAAAAAAAAACAACAGTGAACAAAATTATTTCTTTTTTCATGAGTAATTGATCCAGTGCTGCATTAGTTTACTTTTAAGATTTGTGATTTCCTTAACAATACTTTTTTCCATTTGTATGGTAGTTTACAAAGGTAGTATGGTTTTCTGATGCAGAGATGCTCTTCTAAGCAACTGTTTGCACAGGTATTTTTATATAAATTAGAATATTCACATTAGAAATATCAACACAGATCTTTAGAAAATCCTTTTTTATAAAAGTATTGGTAGCTCAGTCATATACTGGTGCCATACAACTCAGCTGACCAGTCTCAGACTAGAGTTAATAGAAGAAATACAGTGGGAAATTGTCACTTAAACAGGTTCAAAATTGTCAGACAAAACTCTGGAGATGGTGGCCGGGAGCTTGATGTGATATAGGAGACACAGGAAGGAAAAGGAACTTCATCAGGGAGGAGAACGCACGAAAAGGATTCTGCACAGTTAGTCCCGTTTGGGCTTCGCAGCCCTCCCAGCTCAGCACTCCATCACCGGGAGCAGCTGCGGTTCCAAAACACCGTCGAGCACAGCACAAATGTGATAAAACAGAGGAATCCCAGCCCTCGCCGTGAAACAATCACAGCACACCAGGCCTTTGACTCACTTGACCTTCCTCGGTGTTATTTTTAATTTTTTTTTTCTTGGCCATTGAATATGTATTAACTGTTATACAACACTTACCAAGTTTGTTATGTAAAATTCTAGAGATAAAACCTCAATCCAGGGCCCCCCTCTAAAGATTTTTGAACTTCCTGAGGGCTCTGGGAGCACATCCAAGGATTTTTATTGTTCCCAGAAGATATATGGAGATTATTTGTCATTTGGAGAATGTGTATGTGAGAGCGTACTGGGGGGCTCTGCTGAGCACACTATTGTGTTGCTTTCCTGGGGAGAAGGTAGGCTTCAAGGGTGACCTAAAACAGATGTTGAGAAAGGAGGGAAAGTAAAAAAAAAAAAAAAAAAAAGAAAAGAAAGAAAGAGAGAAAACCCCCGAGATCTGCTAAGGATTACCAACTGCATTATGCATTTTATGAGGGTGCCTTCAATATTACTCATCCGCAATAAGCTCCCATAGACCTTATAGGATTTCTTTTATTTTCATGTATTAACAGTACAGCAGTGAGGAGCTGACACTTGTTTTCCATATCAACCAAAGTTTTATAAGTCATTTTTTTTCTGGCTATCACCTCAGCTTACATTTTACACTGAACAGTAATTCCATTTTTATGGACACTGTCAAATACTTTTTTTAATAGAGTTCCTCTTTTTTTTTAAAAAAAAAAAAAAAAAAAAAGTCTCATTTTTAAGGATCTCTTAGTGACCAGTCTCATTTTGGATATTGAACCTATAGAGTCACAGCTGCAGATAACTGCTAGAGCAATTAATGGCCCTGCAGAGTGAAATCCTAGCCACACTGAAATCAGTGGAAGTTCTGTTAGTGTGACCAGCATTTCACCCTGTGAATTTAATATTTACCTCATCCTTAGCTGGACCCACAAATAGTCTGTGTCGACCCAAAAGGTCCATTGCCTTTCATAGTCACCGCTGTTTGATATGCCCAGAAGAGCTGGTAACTAAATAATGTTTTCCTTTCTGGTGATTCTGCCTTTTTTTCATCTGGCAAACACTAATTTTTATATTATTGGTTGGCCTGGATTTTGAGCAACTGTGATCTGGATCCAAGGGGTACAATTCTGTAATATCAGCATATTATCACAACATCCCAGAGAACTTTGGCTTGCTGATTACCTCTTAGGGTAACGGAATGACTATTTTGGGGGCTCACTGAAATAATGCTGGGGTCAGTATAATAAAAGACATTCCAAGGCTTTAATAACCACATTGGTGGCACAGTGGTAATTTGTGTTTGCTGTGATATATTTAGAATCTGGAAGAGTATTATGAAATAGACTCCCATTTCAAGATTTTTGGAAAGAGCAGCCTGTTAACATCCTTTTAAATCTTAAGTGTACAGTGCCACTGTTTCCTGAACTTACTGTGATTTGTTGCTGCATTTTTAAACAAAAGACATTCACTTTTAATGAAAGTGGAATCAGATCCTGGATGCTGGACCGAAGTCAGCCATCCCAGGGTGACTTTTGAGATGTTAGATAAGCAGCTCTTTGGAAGGCAAGAGGAAACAAAGAGAAAATACTGAAGGTCAGAAAGCTATAAATGCTCATATGAGGATATTTACATTAGCAATGCTGTGTATCTGCCGGAGGGCTGCTGCATTGCATCAGGACAAACATAACAAAACCTCTACCAGTTCAGGTCATAGCAGCATTTTGGGAGTTTGGAAGGATCTGTTCAAACTGAGGAATGGTCTGAACTCTTGGCAACTAGGCATGTACACAGTGATATCGCTCTTAGGACATGAACACATCCATAATTTCTGGTTCAGATTGGCCATGGCCCTATTATCAAATGTAATGTGGGACTGCAGAGGGGGTGCCTGCAGCAGCCTTCCCGCCAAATGTTGAGTAAAGGAGACAGTCTATACTACGCTTATCACAGAAAACTCTTGTTCCAGAGACAGCATTTCAAGTTTCACTTTGCATTCTCTGTAACTTTACTCCTTAAAATGGCAAAAGGCAACTGTAGCAGCTATGGCAGTCACCTAAAGCTCCACCTTTTGTCTGCTAACAATTACTGATAAAGACAAGTTTTTGCTTTTTACTTTAGAGATTTTGGGTTAGTTCACTAGCACACAGTAATGTTTCCTTTCTTTTCTCATACTGGAGGAGCATTTCTCCAGTAGCAACCAGGAGCTCCTATGGTAGATGCTATCAAACCAGAATGATGGCTCCTGCCACGAGGAGCCCACAGTATTTGTACCAGACGAGACAGTCAATAGGGAGCGTAAGGAAACAAGACAGTACTAGCTGTGTGTTTAAAACTATCTGTACAGGGGACAATGAAGCGTAACTTCATCAGAGCAACCCAGAGTTTTGAAGGAGGAATAGAAGGATGTTTGGAGAGGTTTCTCTAGAAAATTAATTTCATATTTGAAAACAGAGGAAAAAAAGATGAAGATGCTTATTTGATTTATTAGCAATTATTTAATAAAGAGTGGCACAGTGGCATGCCACAGGCAGCATATAATGCCTTTGAGAGTATCCAGAGAAACAAAAAATATTTGGGAAGAGGTGAGGAAATGAAAAAAATCTGAATTTTACATCCTGTCCAAGAAAGCCAGCAAGGTAAATCACAAAACTCATTAATACAATTTCCAATGGTAGCTTGAAATAGTCAGGAGTATTATACCTAGTTTGCTTTCCTGATATTGCATTTTAGCCAAATACCCCTACACCAAGTCTGCTGTCCCTTGCAGTAAGCGAAACTCTATAGATGAAACTAAACTAGTATATGTCAGAGAGAAAGAACAGGAGATACCAGAATTCCACATATGCCCAGGATTGCTATAGCTGTGGATGATCTGTTAGTGACTGCTGCACAAATATCAATCCGTGATCCGTGCAACAGTGGAAGGCGAATACCAGCAAGGTCTTAGCTAATCTGAACTGAAGAAAAAGGTCTCCCTAGGCCCAAATCTGGCAGTTGAACCCATTTGCCCATGCCGGCACTAATCCTCTCCTTTCAAACTTTAAATATTTCCCATGTGACACTATATGAAATGTTTCAGAGACTCCTACTAGAATATTCACTTTTCCTGTGTTTAACAGCACTTTCTTATCAGAGAACCGTATTTTAGTCTTTCTTCATCGGCTTTTAGCCCATTACCCACTTTTCTCATGTCTTTGGTGCACAAGCTCCTATTCTATGTGCTTCAGTTGAAGTTACATGTGCTACAATCTTATGACAAGGAAACTTTTTCTGCAATATGCTGGGGTAGCAAAACCACTTGCTACTGGAGCTGATGTTTCACATGCCAGTTCTTGCAGTGCTCAGGGGAGGAGATTAGTCATTTCTCCTGATCTGAATGCATTAAGCTGTTTGAGTTGTTTTTCCTCTACCTCAGCATGAATCTTTTCTGTCCCCTTGTTTCTGTTAGCCATCTGGCAGTGCTCTACCCCACCTCCAGACCTCTTCTCTGCAAGTTTCCATTTCCTGAGGTCGCAAGCTCCAGAAAGTTTTGAGTTCCAGTGTGCAGAGCCTCCCCTCTGCTGATATTTGGGAATTTTGAAGTCCAGTTGACTTCACACGCTGGGTATAGTAAGGTCCTGAAGTTTCTTATACTGAAATAAAGAAATCTTGGTTGTGAGTTTGTTTCACTTTCTGTGTAATTTAAACTGACTCAACTTGTGATCAGTTTGATCCAGGGTTATTTTCTATGACCAGCACTTTCATAATGTCATCACTGCTTACACAAACAAAGTGGCTTTTGTGACTCTATCTTTTGACTTATGTGGTATTTCCATTAATGCCCTTGGCTCAAGAGTTAGGGATGAAATCCATGAGTCTATCCTTTGCTGTGGTCCTTTGTAATCTATAGTTTGGTCTCATGCAACGCACACTGCGCTCTAGAATATGGGAGGTTTAGCTAGCACAGCGGGCATCTGTCTGCTGCCTGGCAGGCACAGCCATAGAAAGAATACTACTTCAGTTCTTCTCTGAAAGAGATAGCTTTTAAGTGGCAGCTAGATGCTTGTCTTGGCTACCTGATATCTAGGCTTTCACCCAACAGCTGACATCAGCTAGAGCATGGAAACTGCAGACTCAAATATCAATGTGTTCTTCCGAAAAGCTGCTTAGATCTGTCACTCACTTTTTCTCACTGGCCTGTCAGAGCCTATTTGTTGACTCTGCAAGTCATAAAGAAAGGCCCACTTATTTCCTCAAACCATGATACACTGAATGCTTAATGTTGTTCAGTCATAGTCATGCAATTAAAAAAAATCACATTTGAGTGGTCCTTCATCATGCCCAACAGAGCACATTATCACAGCTGCAGTCACCAACTGCTGCAGTAAAATAAATGTCTTGCAAATTACCGTTTTTTAGTTAGCAGGAAAGTTTTCTGGTTTTGAAGAAAATCTGTGCATAGTTTTGCTCTACTCTGAATAAATCATATACAAAGTTTGTGTCTAGGTATCATTTGGCAAATAACTTCTTTCCTCTGATTTGACCTTTGTGATTATGTCTATTGCTGGCAGTTTAAGCAACTTAAAGAAAGGTTTCTGGATGCTGCATTTGATTAGATGATTTTACTGTACTGCTGATTTGCCAGACTACTCCGTAGCACAATAGAGTCATCCCTGACATGCTTTTTGACAAAGTCAATGAGCCATCTCCCCAGACAAGATTTCTAGACAGGGGGTGATTTTCTCCCTCCTATTTGTCCATCTGAGCTAAAATATATTTTGGAATTTGGAATGCGCCAGCTTTGTCTAATTTCGGTGACTGAGATTTCTGTCAGATACTAATTGACAAGAATATACATTTAGGATGCTAGGAGCAGTGCTGGCACAGAAGCATGAATGTGATCCTGAAAGACAATACATAAGTATTCATTAAACCCACAAATATTATTGAAAATGTATGGTTTGAAATAATTAGTGTTCTTAATATTACGTAATTTCAGCACTTGAATTGTTCGTATAATGAACTTAAAAGATGGACATGAATAAAGGGTAGACCTAGACATGTTTTGTGTATAAAAGATTTTTTTTTTCTTTTTTGAATGTTTTCTATATATAAGTGTTCGATTTGATTTTCAGAGCACTGTAAAATCCTTTGTAACATCTATCTTTTCTAAAATGCTTCACGAACACTGGGTAACAATGGTGATTTCTGATTGGCCGGCAGTGATGTCATATATGTGTCAATATTTCTCATTAAAAGCATAGGTATGACCTTTTTACCTTGGAGTTTCCATACCATAATAGCTATAAGGCATTCATGGTTAATAGATTTCTGAGGGATTATTGCACTCTTTGAGTAGCTGAAGTCACTTGGCTTTTAGCTGGTGCCTCATACTGCACCTGAGGTGTGTGATAATCCCTCAGAAATGCACTGCTTGTTGAATCTCGTGGCTTAATTATAAACATTAACTGAAGTCAGCTACACATTAACTAGCTTGCCCAGATGTTTCTATACCTGATGGATGGATGTGATGACTGATGAAAAGAAATCATGCAAAAAGGTCCGCTTCTGGTGAGTTCATTTGCCACAGAAAAAGAGCAGGAGAGCAAAGCGGTTGCACTACCCACTAACAAGAGAATTGAAGCCTCTTGACTTCAGGAGGATGCACAACAAATTTAATTCTTATTTCTCCATCTGGGCGAGGAGCAGCTCAGTTTAAAATCCAAAGGGTCACCACCTCTTCCACCTGTGCATCGCCTTCCACTTGGAATTCCCTTTAATGAGCCTATGACCATGTAGCTCCCTTCTGTGTTGTCTTAGACCTAGGATGCTTTGGAGGCAACTCCCTCTCCAATGATTTTCTGTGATTGAGGAGAGACAATTTCACCCCCCATCAAGTAAAACATGTCTCTACAGAAGTTAAACCTCTTTTTCGGACTTGTTTTTCCTACCTCAAATTTGTCCTTTACTAATGCTTTACTGTTTTAAGGTTTGTGATATATTTTTGATATGTTGACAGTTGTTGACTCACATTTTCTTCACTGGTTTCTTAAATGCAAACAGTAATAAGAAACAATGTAAATAACCCTCCTTTTAGTGGGTTTTACAATATTTTTCTTTCCAATATTTATCCAGTATATAAGATTCTGGCTAATTTTAGTTTCTATAAAAGACCAAACTCTTAGAAAAGTTATTTGCAAGTGGGAATGTCTTGAACAGCCCTTCAGATCCAGGCCAAACACTCAGCTGAAATTATTTGTACACCCACTCTAAAAGCCACACTAATTGATAGATGTCCTGATGTAAAGATACCTGCAGCAGTGCGATAGGATTCATGCCCACAAAGCACGTGCAAGCATTAACCTAACATCTGCATCTTTTACTAATAATTTGCAGAAATCGGGGCTAAAGGTTGTGCAGATTGCCAGCGATCCCTTGACATTAAGGAAAGCCTCAATGGCCCTGCGAGGGTAGTTTTCCAGATGTTTTGCCTGGGAAGCACAGCATATCTGTAAGAGGAAGTGAAGTGTAGTAATTTGTTTTCAACCAGTATTTGTTTTCATGCCTAATTGAACATTGATTATAGAGTTGCTATCAGTGCTTTCATAATATTAATAAAGTCATGGTTAAATGGGCTGCATTTAAACATCTGTAAAGAGTAAGCCTTTGTGCTTCCAAGCATAAACCAGATTCATTCTCTGAAGGTGAAAACAAATATTCCCCTATAAGCATTTCAATGTATAATTACCCTTAGAATTTTTGCAAACCCTCATAAAAGTTCTGGAAAAAGATTTTTAATTCAATGGACCATTAGTTGAATTTTATTAAATTTCATTTCTATGGGTAAACCTTAAAGTTGACTGATAAATGACGGTCTTGGTGTGGCTTGCTGTGTGTTCTGTCATTTCAGCAAAAGCAACACGCAAGGAGAACGCAAAGCTGTCTGCTTTAGTGGAGGTGCCCGGCCGATCCACTGTATTCCTTTGCTTCTCAGTAAAAAGAGAGGTGCCATACGACATTAAGAGATACCATAGTGTCTGTAGAGGAAGCTGCAGAGCTAGTTTCATTTCACACATATAAAGATAGTCATGCAAATTTCCTTCATCTCTGGTATTAGCTGCAGTGGAAGGAATCAATGAATGATAATACTAATAAATTAAAGAACAAGCATCTTCATGTTTCTCTCTCATTCTGCAAGCGAACATGGGATTCCTAATATCACCAAATGGAGAGATATTACATGAACTATGTCGTTACCATAACCACAAGGCAAGACTCTTTTATTGCATATTCTTAGGTCTTTTTAGACTATGCATGGGTATTGACCCCATGGGCATGCAAATGAGAGTCTGCTCTTTCTGGTGTTTGTCTTTGAACTTGAGCGGTGACACATACTTGGAGAAATTGTTGTGCAGCAAATTGTGCTCCCTGAGGCTGTTCATCTCCCATCAAAACATATTCAGTGGGATGACCACAATTCCTTGCCTTCTGGACTTCTAGTTTTTGATTTTTTTTTTCTGTCTACTGTTCCCCTATGGTCTTCCACTGGGGATTTGGCAAAAGAGCAACAGTTAAAGGAAGAATTGGGTCTGTGTCTCAGAATGTCATTCTGATCCCAACCTCTACAGGTCCCAGGTAGGGCAAGAGATCATGTTCATTCCCAAGGGTGTACTGGGTCTCTGCTTTGTTACTGAAGCCCTGATTCTCCTTGATTTCGAGCAGGACCTCCCCATGTGGGCTGCATTAGCAAGCATCGTACAACATATCCTTTTAGCAGGAAATACCACTAAAGTACTCAAGTCTTTTCTAATTATTATGGAACATAATGACCATAGCTCTAACGAAAAAGCCACATTATGTTTTATTGTCCGTTCCGTTCCCTCTTTCCACCTCCCCATGGAACACACTGCCAACATTCTCATAGTCAGCAGAATAAGAGATGCTTTAGTTGTCTTGGGGTCTGGATGAAGAGCATGTAGCCGTAGCCAAATCCTGCCAGGGCTTATGTGCTTCTGGTGAGAAAAAGGACCTGCTTTAAGATGTTTCTGAAGTATTAGTTTCATCTTCCCTAAGAGCACTCAGCCTTCTCCAGGTTCTCCAAAACCTATTGGTCTTCTGGTAAACCAAGGTACTAACAGTAGTGAAAATACCTTCTTTCTTCTGTATGCAGTAAGACACCTCCCTTTTCACTCCCAGACAAACGCACTGACTAAAGCAAACTACCCTCCCACTTCATTTTTTGTTTAAAATCTGTCAAGAACATAAGAAATGATGTGCCAGGCCAGCCCACAGGTCCAGCCAGCTCACTGTACTGTCTCCAAGAGTGATGGATAATGGGATGTACAAGAAAAAGCCAGACAACAGGCAGGCATACCATCATTTATAGTGCTCCAGGATACTCTCTCAGAAATTTGTGGCTCAGGGGCTTCCTGAGCCTTTTCCAACTTTACTGCATCTTTTTCATGACGAGGAGACAAGAACGACTCCTACTACTTAAAGGCAGATGAAGCACGAATTTGTACAGTGGCATAATGATGACTAATGTTTTCTATTCTTTTATTTCCCTATTTATTCCTGGCTTTCTATTTGGTTTTTGTTTTGTTCTCTTTTTAACTTCATATATTGAGGTGGAGTTTAGTAGAATTGTTTGATGGAATTATTTTCTCCGAGGATTATTTTTCCAATGTGCACTGATTTATATTTCTCTAACCTGAATTTCGTCTGCCACCTTATCTGCTGGTCACTTTTATTAACGCACTTTTGAAAGTGTATCTTCTATGCATTTTATAAACACTATTGACGTAATGCTTATAATGCTCACATCAATTAAATGTGTAATAATAAATGTGTGAAGAACTAAACTCTGTTTTACCAAAATTCTCCTTAAAGCCATGTTTTACAAGGACAAGGTTGCAGGAAGACTTTTGGCAGGCATCTTTGAGCAAGCTGGAATATTTTTAGAATTCAAATGGTTATCTCACTTTTATAATTGGGAATCAGAGACAGAGAACTAGGCAGAATTTAGGCAATTGAATATTGTCCTAGGAATTTGTTCCATTACTTTGATGTTTGGAAAAGGTCTTTTATGAGCCCATTAGCAAAGTGTGATGTTCTTATAGCAAGGTGTAGAAGAAATTACTATAAGGCTTTTCAATATTAGCGAACACTTCAGCACACCACCTCTTTATAGTCTTCAGCACCTGCTCAGTATTTTGAAAGAACAAGCAAATAAATGAGTAAATAAATAAACCAACCAACACGTCCACAAAATCTTAACAATAGAATTCTTTCAAATAAAGTCCTCTATTTTATAACTTAGGTTTTGGCCTTCTTTCATGTTGCAACCAGCTGCAACATTTCATCTTCTGAAGAGCACAACTGACATCTGAGAGCTGAGTGCCATTTTGCTAATGACTCCATAAACAACACCACCAAATCCTGTATGATAAATTTCCCCCCGATTAGTTAAACAGATATTGTATCATGCTAGTGGAAGGAGCTTTTGTTGACACAGCATCTCTGGAGACAGTGGTATGTTTTCTTTTATTATTTGAATGCTCAGCAACTGGAGTAGTGAGAATGACAGAAAATCAGTCACCATTATTCAGTCCTGATGATCTTTCTTACCTTCATTTTTTTCTTTCTTCTCTCTTTTTTTTTTTTTTTTTTTTTTTATTTTTAAGAAGACATTTTCTTACGCTGCCAGATTCTGTCTTGTAAAAATAAAATTGAGACAAGTTTTTGAAGGGTAGAATGTAAAAATATTGTTAGCTCCAATCACAATATGCTTTTCTTTAGTCTATGATCCACTAGAAGTACTTCTGTTTTTCAAAAGGAAAGAAAAAAAAAATGTACTTATTTTATATTTTGAGGTTATGTTATTTTTAGTCCTTTGGTTTTACAGTAAATGTATCAGTGGGTCACTTTTGTGCATTATTTTTATGTCTTTGTAGTACTATTTCCATGAGCATGTTG
The DNA here is from genome assembly GCA_000699545.1 of Podiceps cristatus. Lineage (NCBI taxonomy): Eukaryota > Metazoa > Chordata > Aves > Podicipediformes > Podicipedidae > Podiceps > Podiceps cristatus. The sequence continues at coordinate 4,886 of JMFS01066488.1, read as the reverse complement.
GTTTTATAGTGGAGTTTCCACTTAAGGCTGTTAGTAAATCTTTCCACAGAAGCCAGGACTTTATAAATGACTATTGTTAAAGAAATGTTAGTGGCTACGCAGGGTGTGACAATAAATGTGGGAAAGACCTGGCTTTTGGTTATTACTCTTGTATCAGCTTTCCCATCCTGACTGGAGGAAAGGGATAATTGTGTCCTCCCTTCCCTTCAACCTCTACACTTTCGTTTGGGCAGCGGTTAGACACACAGTTTTCAGAGAGAAACAAATGACGCACGGAGGAGTGTAATCACCGTGGCCCGCTCAGACATAAAATATAGACCCTTGGATAGACTTTCAGAATAGTATGATGTGTTCCAGATAAACAGCAATTTACTGTAAAGGGAATGCGAATTCAGTATGCAATGTCTTGGGTTCCTAAAGTAGTAATGCTTTTTCCATGACGTGTAGAGAACATGTCTGGTGTTAGCTAACCACTAAGGAAAGCCCATGTACGTGATCAAGTGGATTTTACAGTTCTGTGTCATATAGGGTTCTAATTACCATGCTTTGAATATTAGAGAACTCAACACACTTTTAATCAATCCCATGGGCTCTGCTATTTCCATTACTTACTCTCAATCCCTGTTTAAAAACTGGTACTGAGAATTTGTTTCACAGACTCAGTGTATCCCTAAGTGCACTGCTTCTGAAAGCAGACACTCACACTAAATCTGGATAGTTTATATTCATTCTAAATGAAAACAGCAGAACAGTGGGATGACTGTGAGAAATTATGACATAAAGCTGATTCAAGACCTACTCAGGCTCTTTGACTTCAACTGAGGTCTAAAGTGCTTTTATGTATGTACGTTATTTATGAAGGAGTAGACAGAGTCTATACATAACCCTCAACACGAGGGAGTCCAGGCTATTCAAACATCTTCCAGTCCAGCTCCCTTTCTGATCAATAGCCCTCTATTATCATATCAAGCCATTCCATTCAAATACATGAGTGCAGACCTTAAATAAGAGTAAGCATTGCCCACTAAGCAAAAGAAAAGCTTTGGTAACTGAACTTAATGAAGTAATTGGAGATTAAAACATAGGTAGAAGCAGAACTGGCAGAACAGTGGCCATGACTTGAGCAGAGAAAAGAGAAGGGAAGGACGCAAGTAGATTTGATATCAGTGTGGATAATCATGACTTTTTCTGAATTCTGTACAAAGAAATACGGTGAGGTTTTGTTCCCCTGTGGTGATGATTCCCAGCTGTACCCAGGGATTTAGCCCTTCTGCAAAACCGCAGTATGACTGGAACAAGGGTCAGCAGTTTAGGGGTGGATTCAGCAAGGGTCAGCTGAGACAAGTAACCTTGTGGTATGGTCTTCCTTAATGTGAAACACGATTTCAATCTTGGAATAACCAGCTTTTGGCGGTGCGCTGGTTACATAACATCTTGACGTGGCTTTTTCCTTAATCTTGCAGGAAGAGGAAAGTTTGATTTCATATTTTTGTTTTGTGCCAATTCTTCAAGAAGTTATTCCTTAGAAATGGGATATTTCATTCACTTTTGACTGACTTAGGACGAGACCTTCAAGTTGAGTCAGGAGAGGTTTAGACTTGAGGGTGGTGGAGTCACCCTCACTGGAGGTGTTTAAGGAACGTGTGGATGAGGCATTGTGGGACATGGTTTAATGGGCATGGTGGTGTCGGTTGGGGGTTGGACTTGATGATCTTACAGGCCGTTTCCAACCTTAGTGGTTCTGTGATTCTGTGGCTACTGACACATGTAGAAAGGTCCAAGAATATCAACCAGTAATCAGAACCACTTCCAATATTCAACATATATTAGGAGAAGAAATATACGTTAAGAAAATCTGATGCAGAAAAGTAGCTTCTAAGGCCCACACAAGGAAAGAAACATTTCCCTATGCATGTTCACTACCTGTAAGCCTGAACCCAGACCTCAAATACTTAGAAGAGGGCTGTAAGATACTTAGAAGAGGGCTGTAAGATGCTTGCATGCAAGAGAAGACATCTAAAGGAATATTCACTAAAGGAGAAAAGAAAGGGTCATTACATTTAAGTCCATTTCCTCTCTGCTAAGGGCAGCAGTTTTTATTAATATTTTACATATGGAAATCTGTCCATTAGTACCCAGGCAATGGTCATTAAACCTGTTCAGAGTGATCATTGGAAAACTATCAGATGGACATCTGTTCAACCTTTCTTAGATTTGACCCAAGATGACTGAAAAAAAGCATGAAGATAAGTGTATAGGAAGATTTTGGCAGGATACAAACAACTGCCACTACTTTCTAAATCCCTGAATTCCAACAGGAGGGGAGTTGAATTCTAGCATGCCCATTTGGTGTTCTCTGTCATTAAGGACCAGATCTGAGAAAAGAAGACCAGAAACATTCCTTTGGGTGATACTACTCTGACGCTTGTTTCCCAGAAATGATTTATGCTCATTTGCAAATTGAGGCTGCAGTGAACAAGGGTAGACATGTGTCAGTCCTAGAGGCTTGAGTTTGCCTCACTGAATTTAATGTTAAATCTCCATCTGACTTCTGTGAAATCTGAAACTCAAATTAAGGTGCAGATGTCTATTTTGGTGAACCCTTAGAAATTATTGACCTGTTTGCAAGTAACAGATAAGCATTTTTTTTTTTAAGGAAGCTTGGAGTAAATTACGAGGAGAGAAGTAAACATAACTCCTCCTGTCAAAAAACCCAGATATTTTGTTCTTATTCAGAAGATTTTGGGTCCAATTGATGGACACTGTTTTATTAACACTGAACTATCTTCTCTTCAGAATACTTTCACATATGACCTGCAGAAAGGACAACATATATTGATATGCTCTCTTCTGTTACGGAGCTTTCTATCTCATTTCTCACTTTCTGAGTAAAATCTTATGCTGGAAACCCTACTTGACAGAGAGTAATTAAATTTGAGGAGGATCTTATCTGAAATGACTTTTGTTGATGTATCTTTATTTCTGCCATTCTTGGCTCTGAAATACTGTCATTAAGATGAACATACTCTATTGTAGTCTGGCCTTTAGCTAGCTAAAATTTGTGAATCCATAGCCACTGGTAGATCATTTTGCTAAAATTATGCATAATGAAAAGTATCAAGAGTGAATGTGTCAGTAATTTGCAGCTTATTTTCTGGTCCAGAAATTTCTCGTTAAATACTCTCTTTGTTTCTTATTAAAAATCTCTTTGTTCATCCTGTCTTCAATCGAAGGTCTAATCCATAGCTCTTTAAAGGCCACAGAAAGGATTTCACCGAGTTTGTGCTTGGTATTTATTGATCTTTAAGTGGGAAACTGAGACACTTGGGAAGCGAGTGGTGACTCCAGAGAAAACATCTCTATTTGCATTCTTCATCTGGTCATTTTCACTTTTGCTTTGCAATACAGCTGATGTTCTTCCTGCAAATATCAAGAAGTTTGCTTTTGAAAAAGCAAATGTTGGAATATATTCTATAAACATTGTGTAAGTTCTCATATAAAGTTACATTTTATAGGAAATTTTACTGGTCTTATATCAATTAGCCAAAAATCTCAGGTGCTTAAGTCAGTGGAAAAATAAGCTACTGTCTGTTGAAGTTTCAATAAAACAGTCAAGGAAGTTGATGTTAGAGAAAAACTGACATTCAAAACTAATATTATTTTAAAAACTCAAAAGATTTTTTTCTTTTTTGGTTTATATTAGGCACATTAAAATTCTTCAAGAGTTTATTTCTTTCAAAGATTCTGGATATTTTGCACATTAATTCTCACTCTGAAGTTGGCATGGAACAAAAACTTTGGCTCAGAAATGTATCATTTTCATATTTATTTTAAACATAGAATTTATTTGTCTGTTTGTTTCTAATATTTTCTCTGTATATACCTGTAAATATTTCTGTTGTAGATGGTAGCACACAAAAATCTATTGAGACATTAACAGTGGCAAAAAAGAATTAATGATATGAAAAGTAACATTAATATAACTCACTCTTTTATGTGTCATAGATAAGACCAAGATAAAATCACACACTTTCAGGGGCTAAATAGAGAATATATTGCAAATGATTGTTGTGGTGTTTCTAGAATATATAACTGCTGAATGTTGGCATCTGATCACTGAGTGCACTTAAAGCTGCTTTAAATCTGCTTGTTTTATTTAATTACAGTTCAACTTTCTTAAACTTAAGAATAGTTTTCACACAGATCACATAAGCATTTCCACTGTGAACAACGAAATAAACCTCTAAACTCTCCCTCTCTCTTTCTTAACTTCTGAAAAAAATCTAAAACTATTAGATTTCTTTTGGTAACAATGTACACAACCTGTTAGTTTTATTCCTTAATATAAGAAACAAAATAACCAAACCAATGAAAAAAACCTGAAATATTCTGTGTGCCTTGCTTACCCTACACATCAACATTAAGCCCTGTCCAAAACCTGTTAAATCAATAGCCAGACTGTGGATCGCTGAGATCCAAAATAACAAACCCATTTGGAGGACAAAGGCCAAAATTTTTAAATTAACCATAATTAAATTCCCCAGTAACTGTTGCTTTGCTAACTACAGAGGCTGAATGAAATGATGAACTTAATACTGTTTCCCATAGATTAGTGAGCGTGCTTAATGCCTATTTGTGTGTAATGCCTATTTGTGCTTGTATGAGTCATTCCCAATGATCATTGTCTCAGGGCTGAAATTCTGGTTTTGTCAAGAAAGCTTTGCCATGGACATTAAGTAGACTATCAATGAAAAAAACTCAAAATGTTGTTTTCTGTCTTCTAGTTTTGGATTGTGGAGTTGTAGTCGCTTTCCCTTTTTTATTTTCATTTAATAGTATAATCATAGAGTCATAGAATGCTTTGGGCTAGAAGGGACCATGAATGT
>JMFS01066487.1:0-18760 GCA_000699545.1 Podiceps cristatus | reverse complement strand
AGAGGAGAGGAGAGGAGAGGAGAGGAGAAAGCAGAACTGTAAAAAAGTGGAACAATAAGTGCTGAGAATGGAAGGAAGGAAGAACAAAAAATTCTGTTGTAGCCAGCCTGATGGGGAGCTGCTGGCCACATACCTCAAGGGCCAAAGGCGAGCCAGCGTTTTAGTTTGGACAGAAGAGACTGATCTGGAGTGTGTCTTAGCCTAGAGGCAATTAGCTAAAAGGTTATTTGCAGCCAAGGTTGTTCAGATGTAAAGGACGGAGAATGGTAAGAAAGGGACCGAAAGCCCTTGTGCAAAAACAGGGAGGCAGGTTAGGGAAGCTCTCTGAGGATGTATTGAAGCACCAGTTGCAGGATGGGGTGGGGGTGACTAGGAGGGCACAGGCTATGAAATAAAATTCCTCCCAAGCCACTGCTTTTCCTGCCTTCCTGGGGCCTGGTTCTGCCCAGCTCCCTGTGCCTGGACTTCTCTTCCTCACTTACTCTCTGAACTCAGCTGAGGTCCCGCGAGGCACGAGATGCAGCGCTCTGGGGATCTGTGCCTGCCAGGCCCTCTCTGTGTGCTGCCTCTGCTCACACAGCCCGATACAGCCTGGTATTTGCCTTTTATGTGAGTACATCCCATTCAGTTCATCACACGCCAGCTGAACTGTAACATGATGTAACATGAACAGCCTTCCCACTTTGACACCGTTTGCTCTTTGCTTTTTCTAAGCTACAGCTTTGAGTGCCACAAGGCAAGCTGCTGCCGTAGGAAATGAGGTAGAGCTGCTCATGCAGCTGCTCCTCTTCAATGGAGAAGATCACCTTCTGGGAGAAGATAAAAGAAATCCTTAGTGTAACTCATGCTCTCACACGGAGCTGAAGCACTAGTGCCTGACTTTGGCCATGAGCTGGAAGCATGCAGGCAAAGACCACCCTGGAGATGTCAAATCAGAACTTTATAGCAGCCTATTGTATTCCCAGCTCTTCTCCCAGCAGTTCCCCATTGCTGGCACATATTTCTCCCCATGACAGCCCAGCACTAGCCAGACTGCTCTCCAGAAGCTTGGCTAGGACGTTGCGTATAGGCAGAGCATTGTGTTTGCTAGTGCTCCTGCAAACCAGAGCCTTGCAGAAATCATGCCAATGCTTCCAGTGCTCCATAACCTCCTCAGCCTAGCAGTCTCTCACCCTTCTCTTTACTTGATTTCTTCTTGACATGTCACAGAAAAAGCAAAAGTAGCAGACATGGAAGAAACCTGACCTGCCAGCCCAGGGTCCATGCCAGTCTGCTGGCTGCCCACATTGTGGTTCTACTTCCCACCCATCAAATCAGGGGCAAAATGAACCTGCGATCGATCTGCCTTGGGTTTAGGAAACTTGCCAGGAAACGTGCCGTGCGCAACCACCAGAGAAGTGTCCCGATGCTCCCTTGATGTCGCTCCCCGCAGCGTTACTTGTGAGCTGTGCCTGCAGCAGCGCCCAGGAGGTACTGGGGGAAAGCTCGTTACCACCCTCCTTGTTTCAGCATTATCCCCACCAGGCTACAGGAGGGAAGTCTTCTGCAGCTGGATCTTAGCCCTAGGCTTACCCCATGTTCTGCGGCACAGGAACTAGGGGAGTTACACAGCAGCTCTGTTACTGAAATGTGTTTCTCCTGTGTGTCTCAGCCCTGTGCAATAGTGAGTTCTTAGAAATGTTTTGGCCATGAAGTGGTTCTACGTGCTACCCAGAAGGCAGGCTTTCCACCTGCCCAGCGGGGGAGAAAGCCAAGCAGAACATTAGCACGGGGGCTGAGGCTGCCCAGCAAAACGCCCCTGGGCTTAGCCAGGAAGGCTCTGCAAACAGCAGCCTTTGACTGCCTGGACTGGTTCTGTCCTGAACAGCCTCAAAGCAGCTACCAAAACCCAGCACGAGGAAGAGAAAAGGTGTGTTAAAGCTGCAAGGCAGTGCTGGGAAGAGCCAGGACATCAGGCTGAAACAGCCACGTCTTCCCCGTCTGGTCCCCAGCCATGCTGCCTTGCAACCCAGCACAGCGCTAAGGTTAAAGGCAGCACTAAGACACTGCCATGAGCACCCTGTAATCACATTTATAATGTTCTCTGGCCACGGTGCTAGCCTAAGCAACCCGGACTCAGCTGCACGCCTGCCTCCCAGGAGGGGTGAAGTGGGGTAGGCAGCGTGGCTGTCCTCCGGCAGAGATGCCTGCCAGGGAAGCACGGAGCATAAGGGAGCTCAGCGCAGGTTGCGAAGGGGAGGTCTTGCCCACAGCATACACAGGAAAATGAGGTTGGCATGGGAGGAGAGCACCGTTACAGGTGGCAGCTGTACACCAGGATTACTGGCCCATGAGCCTTCATCTTCTCTATTGAGACACTTCACACAACCCCATGTCTACCCTCAGAGGTGTTCTCCTCCACTTGCAGTCTGTGGCTGAACTGACTCCAGGGAACAGAAACAAAGAAAACACTGAGCTTCTCCTTATGGGAAGAAAAGAGATTTGTTTTAAAAGGTACAAAATATATAACCAATAGCATAGTCCTCTAAGTTGCAAGCCCTCTACCCTCAGTGTAAAGTAGCATGTTGTCCAGCCTGGACTTGTAGTGATCCAGTCAGAAGTGGTGTTCCCCAGGGCTGAGCACTGGGGCCAGTTCTGTTTAATGTCTTTATCCATCATCTGAACGAGGGGATCAAGTGCACCCTCAGTCAGTTTGCAGACGACACCAAGTTGGGTGGGAGTGTTGATCTGCTGGAGGGCAGGAAGGCTCTGCAGAGGGACCTGGACAGGCTGGATCGATGGGACAAGGCCAATTGCATGAGCTTCAACAAGGCCAAGTGCCGGGTCCTGCACTTGGGTCACACCAACCCCAGGCAACGCTACAGGCTTGGGGAGGAGCGGCTGCAAAGCTACCTGGCAGAAAAGAACCTGGGGGTGTTGGTTGACAGCCGGCTGAACATGAGCCAGCAGTGTGCCCAGGTGGCCAGGAAGGCCAATGGCATCCTGGCTTGTATGAGCAATAGTGTGCCCAGCAGGAGTAGGGCAGTGATCGTCCCCCTGTACTCGGCACTGGTGAGGCACCTCGAGTGCTGGTTTCAGTTCTGGGCCCCTCACTCCAAGAAAGACATTGAGGTGCTGGAGCGTGTCCAGAGAAGGGCAGCGAAGCTGGTGAAGGGTCTGGAGCGCAAGTGCTGTGAGGAGCGGCTGAGGGAGCTGGGGGTGTTCAGTCTGGAGAAGAGGAGGTTGAGGGGAGACCTCATCGCTCTCTACAGCTACCTGAAAGGAGGCTGTAGCCAGGTGGGTGTGGGTCTTTCTCCTAAGGAACTAGTAATAGGATGAAAGAAAATGGCCCCAAGTCGAGCCAGGGGAGGTTTAGATTAGATATTAGGAAAAAATTCTTTACTGAAAGAGTGGTCAGGCACTTGAACAGGCTGCCCAGGGAAGTTGTGGAGTCGCCATCCGTGGAGGTGTTCAGAAAACATGTAGATATGGCACTTTGGGAGATGGTTTAGTAGGCATGGTGGTAGTGTTGGGTTGATGGTTGGACTTGATGATCTTAGAATTCCTTTTCAACCTTAATGATTCTATGATCCTGTCTTTTTTGAACTTTGCAGTGAGTGCTCATTTTCACTACACTGCAGACCTCAGCCTTACCAACAAACTCTGCCCCATCACTGCTCACACCCTTCCCTGGACCATTTCTGAATTCAACAAAAATAACAAGCTCTAGCACAGATCCTGGTGGGACAGCACTAGTACGTTCCTCCATCTTAAACACTGACCATTTTATATCATTATCTTCTGCCTTGTTATTAACCATGGGAATAAACATGTGGAAACGAGCAATTAAGTTCATTTGGTGTGGGACCTTGCTCAAAGAGTTTTGGCCATCCAAGTACATCCGTCTACCCAGCCACATCCATGAAGCAGGATTCCTCACTTCTTTAAGGAGCAAGACATGACTTCTTTCTGCTAGAGTAGGGTTGTTTCTCCTCCTTTAATTCCATTTCTCTATGTAACCAGGGATGCTCTTCCTAATTCCCAGTGTGGAACTCAGATTTACGAGTCATAGGTCCCCAGATTTACCCAAAGCTCTTAAAAACACAAAAGCCCAACCTGGAGTCTCATTTGCCACATGTCATTCCTCTGGTTTCAGGCTGAATTAAGCAACAGGTTGCATGTCCCATAGAGACCTGTGTCAGGGTTGCTCCAGAGCTCTTGGATAAATGCCATCTATGTCATTTACTTGTTTGTGTTATAAATTTGTTTTGAAACATACCCTGCTGACGCTTTCTCTTGAAGCAGGTTGCCTCATTCATCCCTCCAAAAGGAGGTTGCAGCATGGGAATTTCCCTTCATTCCTTGCTAGAGTGGAAACTCATTGTGCTTTTCTGCTGGGCCTCTGTCTTCTCTGAACAGTCTTTCACACCTCTGTTATCTACTCACTCTATGGCAAGCTTCCGGTGTGAAAGTGATTTGTCGGGGCTTTTTTTTTTGTTTGTTTGGTTTTTTGTTCTTCAGCTTATCACTTTAACAGACTCTTTTATGGTTTTCCATTTAATTTGTTGCGGTTACTCTCCTTCAGAGAATTGCAGGAGGTTTTGAGATATGACAAAGAGAACATCGTCCCTTCCAATATGTCTCATTTGTCCTTTTGCATGTTAATTTGGTTTTTCAGAATCTGGAATTCCTTGTAAACCCATTAGAAAATCACATCCTGTTAGCCACCTTTCTACTTCTTGCAGCCAACTTTACATGGGAGGTTACACACCACTTGAGATTTCAGTTGTTTCACCTTGAGCTCCTTTAGAGCCACTCTGGGGGAGGCTGGGACATGAAGCATCCAAGGAAGGTGAAGGATTAAAGCTCAAAACAGCACCATGGGCATGAGTCCAGCAGCAAAGTTACGGCCAGTCTTTAGCCCCTGTGTGGTACTTTCACACTGGAATGAGGCTCAGGGCAGCTAACGACCCCACTCTCATCGTGTTTTGGGATGCTGCTGACTATAGGAGCATGTTCACAGCTGGGTCCCTGGAGGGCACACAGCGTTTGTGAGGCTGATTTTGCTGTTGTCCTGGGTGGGGAGTGGCAGGGAATGGACTGCAATCCCAGCGGGTTAGGTAAAATGACAAGTATTTGTCAGTGCAAGGACACAGAAACGCTCCTGCCGAAGCCAGCCTGGATCCAGCGTGGCCACCCCTGATCCAGAGCTACTACACCTACCACTAGCTGCTTCCTGCAGAGCTGTTTTTATGCACCCACTGTGTTCCCGGATGTCAAAGTTGCATCGGGCGTGGGGGTGTTAGCATGGGTGCTGCTCCGGCTCCAAGCCAGCTCTGCACCACGCTGCTCGCGTCAGCCAGGAGCGCGGGGCGCTACATGGCCTCAGCACAGAGCTGCACAGGCGTCTTGATGCACAATCCCCAGAGTTTTGAGGTGGAATTGCACAGAGACTTGCTTCAGCTCTTGTGAAAAAGCAGCTGAGCTTTCTCTACCCTGGAAAGTAAGTGATAAAAGATACTTACTGTGTCTTGGCTATGGATGGAGCCACTTCTGTGGCTTCGCATCCACAGCATAGTTAATTTACAAACTGCCCTCAAACAAGGGAGAGTTGGAGTTTCAGAGGGGACTTTGTATTTGAGATAGTGCTGCAAAACATGACCCTGTGCCATAGCCAACAACATTCAGTAACGTTTGTCTTTAGCTTTCAATTGCAGTTCTCTTCCGGTTTCATCCAAATTAAGGCATTTCTGTTCTGGAACCAAATGCGAGAAGTCCAGCTCCAGTTCCAATTCTCCGTAACTAAATTTTTCATTCCTCTGTAACATGTCTCGGAGAAAGAAGACAGGAAGCTTCTCTGGAAGCATCTGATTTCTCTGAAGAAGCCTCATAGGACACGGGGAGTGGCCAAGGGCTTCAAGAAGAGGTACCTTTTTTTTCCTCAAGACTGGTGCAGTCAGCCTGCCTAGTACATGCATCCTCTAGCTCTCTAACTCCTGTGACCTGCTGCAAACGCAGGCCGTTCCTCTGCTGAGGTTAAGGAAACTTGGCCGCTTTTCAGCCAGATGGCTAACGGCTGGGACAGGGGACGGCGGTGCTAACACTGCATCAAAGGCTTAATGAATTCCAAAATCATGTGCTCCACGTGACAGCACTAATGCTCCCCTTCAGCGGCTCATTTGGGATTCAGTTAAACACACATTTGTCTGACAAGTTCCCAGAGCTCGTTACTGCTCTTTTGATCCTGTTATCCCCGCGTGGTTCTGCTGCAGCAGGAGCGAGAGGCCCGGGCCGGCTCTGCGCCGGGCTGAGCACTCAGTGGGCCCCACGGCTGTCCCCAGGCATTAGCCTGGCAGTGGGCAGCAGAGCAAGGAGAGCCATGCCACCGCGGCCACCCTGCCAACGGATGGCTCACAGGGACCTGGCGCTTCCTCCTGGGTCTGCTGGGCTTCGCTAACTCTGGTTTTCCTCTGATAGATTTTTATCCTCTATAGAGGATACAGTTTGAGGCAGAGGCCAGTCTTCAGTTTAATAACTAATGGCCTGACTTTGTGTGCAGCGTGTACAGACAACTTTGCAGTTGTGCAGGTGTTATACTTAGCACCTGGTGTGTTCTGCCCACATTGGCCAATCTCAGGGTGATCTTCTCTACTTCCTCTTCTTATATATATGTGCAGATATGTATATTCATAAACTAGTAATGTAGCTGTGTGTTCTAAGTTTTGGTGATTAAGATCTGTTCAATTTTATCTTATCACTGTGTTCACGATGATTTGTTATACTGTGTGCAAGAGCAATTAGCACTTAAATGAGTCCCCGCCTGCCTCTCCCCAGTCCAAAACAGCCTGGTTGCTCTTCCTGTGTCCCCTTGTGTAAACTGTGTCCCTTTCTGTAGGGACTGCTGCCAAAGGAGATGACTGATCTAGTTGGACTTGAGTAGGAGAGGAGAATCTACTGCTTGCAGAGGGTGTTTCTTCAGCAGTTGGGGACTGTCTTTAGGTTCAAATTTGTGACATGAGCTTTGGCTTGGCAGAGTCCTATCTCTGCTGTCCTGGTAGGAGCTGAAAGGTCTGGAGGTTCTTGGAAGGGACATCATCAGTCCAGATCAAATGCAAAGGGTCTCCATTGCTCTCAGTTGTTGGATGCATATAACGCCCATCAGCAACACAACTGGGTATAGCACCAAGGAGTTCTTCTACGGGATAAATTGAGGCATTAAGTCTCAGCCCTGTGATTGCCTGACTTAATGGCACTTAATTTGTTATTGCTAAGTGTTTTGCCAACTCTTTTCCCCTCTAAAAAAATGGGAACTGATGTGTCAGAGAAATAAAATGCTGAAAGACTGATTGAGGGAGGAGGGAATTACCAGCATCTGATGGAACTAAAACCGTACTCTCTGCCTTCCTGCTGTAATTATACCTCCTAGAGAAGAGTCTGTGCATAACAAAGTCTATTTAAATTGCCACCAGGAAAGGACTTGTCAATTCACAGTGTATTAAGCCCGCAAGAGACCACAGGATCACCCGGCCAAACCTCTCAAACGGCCCAGGGGAAGGCTTTCATGCAGTCCTCACCACACCATCCACAGCGTCCTCCCAGGGCTCAGGAGGACCCACGGTGCACATTGGTACATTTTTCTGTCTTCTCAGACTGCCCACCTGGGGCTTCGGTGGTGCAGCAGCCTCTGCCAGGTGCCCTGGGCCACCTTCCCGCAGAGGGACAGTCTCCCGCCTTGGAGGCTCTGGGCTGTCCTGGCGTCACCTGAGCAGCAGCAGCAGGAACTGGTTGTTCCTACCTGCACTGTGAGGACCATCTGCCCTACTTCTGCTCCTCGGGGCAGCTGGGCTCCGACCAGCCGCGGCTGCCCTGCTGACACCCCCACGTGCCTCTCTCTCCCAGGAGCGCATTGCTACAGTGCCTGCACAGGCTTGCAGCCTTGCTGTTTTGGGCTTTTCCACTTACCTGGCAGGTCAGGGCAGAAGGACACTGGTGTCGTGGGAGGTTGTGGGTTTTCTCGTGCTGCCCCCGATTCCCCTCCCTCTTGCCTTCCTGCCTAGGGCAGCAGCATGGGTTAGCCTTACCACAGAATGTTGCAGCATGCTCTGAGCCCCGATACACACCATGTCAACAGGAGCCCCTGTTGTCCTTGCCCTCAGGCAGACGCGGTCCCTCCAGCAGCGACAAAGCATCCCAGGGGAGCCTGGTCCCTTCTGTTAGCATTTGAAGCAAGGGATGCCTGGTCTGGAGCACGTCAGCAGCAAAAACAACACTAAAAAAAGCCATGAGAGGTTATGAAGGGTTTCAGGTAAGAAAGTACCGCGCAGAGAGCTGCATGGGGTCATGTCCCCAGCTGCTGTATGAGCATTATGGGAGCACTCTTACTCCATTTTGCTGGCAGCATCAGCTTCCTCGGGCACACGTGCCGGGAGTCAACATGACTGAAGAGGAGATCCAGGCACAGCTGGGTCAGAGACCTGCAAGAGCCAGCTTGGTTGCAACGCTGGCGTGGTGAGCTAATGAGGCTGTAGGAGGATTTGTCAGGGAGTTTTCTGATTCTGTGGGAGGCAGAAATACTGACTGGTGTCTAACAAAACAATGGGGTATAGGTAGGTGTCCCCAAACTGAGCTGTGTGGCCCTGGGATACCCCGAGGGCATTGTGCTCAGGGAGTGCTTCCTGGGGCTCAGGGTCAGCGCTGCTGAATAACATCCCTCTGCCTTGCGCTGCTGCCAGCCAAAAGGCACGGATTAGGGTAGTGCAGGAACCTGGTCCATGTGATACCACAGGTCCTGCCAAGAAACCTGGGAAACAAAATGATTTTGCCAGAGCACCTTGGTCGAGTAGTACTTCTCTTGAATGCCAGCACTAAATACAGAGCTGAGGCCCAGGAAAATCAGGAGGAAGGCAGGCAGGGAGAGGCAGAACCAGATTGGGAAAAACAGCAATTTACTAATAGATGCTGTGGTGAATTGAGACATCCTCACCTCCTCTGCCCAGTGTCCTCCCAGGAGTCATCGGGCCATCACCACCGCATGGCAGTGAGTAGGAGTGACGCAAGGCACAGCTGGCTCTCACGAGAACCTGCTGCCTTGCACCCCGTGTCCTGCTCCAGCTGTTATCCAAATTCTGGGCGGCGGGCGCCTCCACCCTCTTTCAGGAAAGAGCTATTCGGACATTGTACAAGGGACTCCCCAGGAGCTGCTCTCTTTGCTAGCAGTGGCACATTTCTGTAGGCTTTCCCCCCTGCTCCTCGCCATCTCAGCTCATACTGTGCTGCTGATCACGTCCACCCCAACACCCCACTGACATAGTTATCTGTGGGTTTTATCGCCCAACAATGCGTGCAATGTTATTGTGCTAAAAAGAAAACAAAGCCTAATCCATTTTAAATTAAAACAGTGCCCCAGTGTCATGCAACTGATGCAGACATGGTCTGGCTGTGCAGTCCCGCCGGCTGCACGAGGGCTTCACCCCGGAGGTGCCGGGCTGCCTGCTCTGCTCCTGGCAGACATCAGCTGCAGGCTGCGGGCTGGGGGGGCTGGTTTGCGCAGGCCCCCCTAGCCCAAAGCCTCTGGGCTCTCTTGTCTCCTGAAGAGCTGCATCCCTTTGGGTGAGAGGCAAAGCGTCGCCATGTGCCAGAAGTTAGCAGCAGACAGAAACAGAGAAGACAGAAATGTCTGGGATCTTTCCATGGTGGTATAAGGCTGCCATAGATCTAGTCTTGGCCAGGTCTAACTTGGGGTTTATAAAGTCTCAAACAGGCTGAAGAGGAGGTGAGCAAGGGTACAGTGTTTGCAAAGCAGTGCACTGATCCTTTCAGCCCAAGAGACCATTTTTTGGCTGTATTGCTTGTGTTCTAAGAAATGAGTTTCTGTGACGGCCCCTCACAGCTGCATTTGCCACCCAGCAGTATCGCAGAGCCGCTCGGGAGCTGATTTTGTTTCCAGCTGATGTGTGCATGGACACTGGCCACAGATGCTGTGCAGGGCAGACCCGTGGTGCCCACACCGGGTTGCACGGTCAAAAGCAGTGCTTCATGGTTGCGATGAGCCGGCTCACCTCCCCCTTCTCTTCTCCCCAGAATCCGGCAAAATGAATGAAGTTTCATCCCATTGTGATGGGGGACACGCTGTGCCCTGGCAGCTCCACTGTGCTGGGCAGAGCTGTTTGGCTTGTTTGATCTATAGCTCTTTTATGTTTGCACTATTGTGCAGCAATCGTGGGTGTGGGCTTCACCCAGTAACCATCGCGTTGCAGCAGGTCTTGCCAATGGGAGCCCTGGCTGCAAATCCTTTCTGAGATCCCTCCCTGCCTGCTCTCCTGCTGCTTGCCACTGCACGCAGGAGGGCCTGGCCCCCGGGCACAGGGTGCAGAAGATCAAGGCTAGCATGTGCTGATGGGACTTGAGACCTGTGAGCTTTTATAAGCCCAATTCGGGCAATTAAACCAAGTGGCCATGAGTAAAATCTCTTGGGTTTGTGTTTGCAGTTTGTGTGCTGCACCTCTCAGCATCTGACCAGTGCCCTGCTGTGAAAGATGCAGCCTCTGCCCTGGGGCTGTGCGTCTGCAGCTGGCAGGAAGGCTCCAGGAGGATGGGTGCTGGCAGGCTGGAGCGGCGCAGCCCGGGCAGCGAGCGCTGGGCTGTGCTGGGATGCGCTCGCGTGCTGCCTTGGGGAAGCCTGTCTGGCATATGGCAGAGCCTCATGATTTCTGTGCGGCTTTCTGAATGCACTCTTGGCTCTCCTCTCCTGTGTCACAACCCTCCAAGCGTCATTTGTGAATCTGACTTCCTTTTTTTCAGCCTGTTTTGCCAGCTCATCTCTGAAGAGGATGATGATTAAGAACATTGATGAAAGAATGTGCTGTGTCTCCTTTGACCCTGCAGTACCCTGCTACATGATAAAGAGACCTCCTATTTTTCTGCTTGCTGGCTTCCACGCAAGTGGTACCAGAGATGCTCAGGGCACCTCAGCTCCAGCTCCGCTGCTGGAGATGTTTGACAGCTGAACCATCCCCTTGCCTTGTGAAATGCCCCGCCGGGCTGACTGTCAGTTCTCCAGAGACTAGGTCTAGGTGCAGGTAATCTCTGGTTTGGAGATTAATACAAGGGCCATCTGGTAAAATCCAACCTGCGCTCAAAGGCTGGTAGAGGGAGGATTTACTGCGAGGTCTGAGTGGCCTGGATCTCTTTGAAACCTCTCCTATGAGGACAGGCTGAGAGAGTTGGGCTTGTTCAGCCTGGAGAAGAGAAGGCTGCGGGGAGACCTGATTGCAGCCTTCCAGTACTTAAAGGGGGCCTATAGGAAAGAGGGGGAGAATCTTTTCAGTAGGGACAGTGGTGACAGGACAAGGGGTAATGGTTTTAAGCTGAAACAGGGTAGGTTTAGACTAGATGTAAGGAAAAAATTCTTTACAATGAGGGTGGTGAAGCACTGGAAGGGGTTGCCCAGAGAGGTGGTGGAGGCCCCATCCCTGGAAACATTCAAGCCCAGGTTGGACGGGGCTGTGAGCAACCTCATCTGGTAATGGGGTCCCTGCTCACTGCAGGGGGTTGGACTAGATGGGCTCTGGGGGTCCCTTCCAACCCAACACATTCTGTGATTCTATGATTCTATGAAAGCACAGCTCATGAAAGCCAAGCATGTGGGTAAGGAGTTTAGGAAATGAAGGAGTTTTTCTTGGAAATCCATGTGCTGGAAAATGGTCTTGAGCTGAATGGTATGAATTCCCACCAGGATGCTGTGCCAGGAGGAGCTAATGCTTTTCCAGCCAAGGATCTTGGACCAGTAAGTGGGAACAGGGGAGGGATTCTTCCACCATGAGCAGTTTTGGTGAGGCTGCGACTGACGTAAAAGGTCCTGTTCTGGTGTCCACATCTTTGAAATAACTTTGATGGAAAGTTGGAGAGGGCACAGGAAAAAATTACAGACTGCTCTAAGGCCAGGAAAATGCCCTGCAGAGAACAATTTAAAGGGCTTCATTTGATTAGTTTATCAAGGTGGCTATTGGGAAGTTCTTCGAGCAGGGTATGGGGAAATACACGGGGACCATTCAGAATCCTGGACTACCAGCACGGCAGAACAAGAGCCAGTGGCACAGGGTTACGGTGAGACTACTGAAAAACATATAAAGTGTGTCTCTGCAGCATCCATTGGAGGAGATTCCTAAGGGAAATCCTAAGTCTCCCTAAGATTTTGGAGCTCCGTTGTTCAAAGGTTTATGATCAAATCATGTGTTTCCCAGAAGTAAAGACTGAATGACAGCCAAGCGACTGGGCTCAGTGCCAGGTGTGACTGGGTAAGGTGATGCACAGCCAGTCAGAATAGTCTACTGAGTCTTTTCACATCTGTAAGTCCATAACTGCAAAATCCTCTGCTTGTTCTGCCGGGGGGGTATCCTACCCCCCCATCCCAGGTACTTTCTATTTTGTTTTAACAGCTTTATGTCAATAAGATACTGTCACAGGAATTCAGAGTGGTTATTTTTAATTTGCTCTCCCATAATTTACCCTTCCTTTAGATATTGGGCTTGTGGTGTTATGGCCCCAACAGTGGCTTCCTTAGTCTGTTTCTCTTTTTGGAGAAGCTCCTAAGAAAGAAAAGGTCACCACGCAGGATACCAGGCAGGCACTCCTGATGCCACTGATCTGTCTGAGTAGCTCTGACCAACACTGACTGACTTGTAAGTAGTGAGACATGTTTGGTTTCTAGGGTATGGAGTTTGCAGTTCTGGGGAAATGTTTACCAGGAAGCGTTTCACAACTTTCTGTAAATTGCAGACAATATCTTCAACTCTGCTCATTTCTTATTCATTGAGATGTCATTTCTCTTTCCTTAATGCCAGTTCACACTGCAGCAACAGTTGGGGGAGTAGCTTGGTAGTTTCCCGTGAGTGTAACACAATTCAGAGTTTGCTAATGGCTTCTAACAAAAGCCACCTGCAGCAGCCACTGCTTGCTCAATTTAAATATCTAGGGAACTAGCCTGAGTTGATGGTTATTAACATTGTTTCTTACATGTGGGGCAATTATTGTATACAAGCTGGTTACAGAAAATAACCTTATATTTAGTGATAAAATTTTAATTACACAAAATAGAAGGTTGAAAATATTTACAATCATGGGTCTTAAGTTCAAGGACAGCAGTTAGAGAAATAAATTACAGAAACTAGTTAATGAAGTCACCTGGATTGAGAAGCACGAGGACTTGGCATGGAATAAAGAGTGGCACGGATTTTTTTGTTCACTCAGTACAAAAGCCATCTGGAACTTGTGTCCTGTGTGTAAATATTTTAGGAGGTGGCTCCAGCCCTCAGTAGTTGTATAACTACAGTGAATGATACTGCAAATGAAGACAGAATCTGCTAGCAATAGTAAAATCAAAGGATGCTGTGGCTTGGAGGTGAAGATGAGCATGGAAAACCTGAGAATTGTTCCCAGTTGACACCTTGAAGAGGAAACTCCACAAAAGGTTCTTTAGTAGTATTTGAAGGAGGCTGGAGGAACAACAGAGGGGAGATGGCCCCTACACAAAGATTAAAAATTAAATGTTAGGTGTGACTCCACAACTGAACAAGTACCTGCCTCCACATTGCTAGACATAAGAACAGAAGCAGAGGACCCCAAGAAAGCAAGTGTAAGAACAGGCGACCCCATCCAGAATAAAGCTTGGAAATCAAGGCTTTCAGATGGCTTGGAGCTCACAACCTGAGAGCTGAAAGAAGTAGCAGGCAGATTGCAGGTCTGGTGTTCAGCTGGAGGTGGTGCCATGCGAGAGAATAATAAACGTACCTCTCTTTCAGTGGAGAAAAGGGATATGGATAGCCTTAGAGGAGGAAAGTTATAGAATAAGCAGGAAGAATGATAAAATGGGATACATATTTGCTACAACGATTTCATACCAAACTAAGCTAGTACTTCTCTCTGGACAAAGGAAGTGTTCTGGGTTACTTTACCAGGATTTCAATAAGTTATTTAAAGTAATTTCGGGTGTAAGAGAAGAGGATAAGGACTGTAAAGATTCAATAAACCAGGGAAAAATAATAGGTCATCTTGTAGCAGCACAAAACCTGATCTTCCTGAGTGCTGATGAGCTGCTAATGAGAATTCCTGGTATAAACTAGTGTAGGAAAACAAAAAAAGATGAATAGGCTAACGACCTGCTTGTGTGCTTACTGTGAGTGGTTTCACATGTAGCATGAGAAGTATTTTCCATAGAGGTTAAATGTATAATTTAGTGGGTGTACATTCAGAAAAGATAAATTAAAACTCGCGAAGGTGCAGAGGGTTAATGTGATTGGGAGAAGAAGGGGTGTTTATTTTCTGATAAGTTAAGCTCTTTGGGACTTCTGCCTAACCTTTCAAAACACCGTTTGAGAAGGGATAGAGTTGCTGCCTATAAATACATAGGGGAATAAATGCCACCAAAAGGGCAGCCTTCACATAGGGACAAATAAGTACATTTGAATGGAAAAATCAAAGAAGATTCATAAACACTGAGGTTTTGTAATAAGCCTAAGGAAGTACAGGGCAGGAGGAGGACCACTGGTTTCCACGTATAGCTTGATCAAGTTGTGAGGGACGCCACGTAGCTGCTTTTTAACAAAGGTGGACCAGATTCTGTGCCCAGGCAAGTGCTGTCGGTCTTAATTTGAACATAGCTATAGGTAAAGTCTTGTTCTGTTGCTGTAATTAAAAAGATTGACTTATTCACTGCTTGAGAGAGATCATGGCGCAGCTCAGTGCCCTTGGAAGTGTTTGCCAGCTCTGAGTCTCCACATTTTTATCCTGCTGGGACAACGCCGTAGCTGGTCCTTGCCAGCAGCTGCTGGGGAGGCTGGTTGCCTACCTGGAATAGACTGACACTGGGATCCAGAGGTTCCTACGTAGACCTTGCCTGAAGTCAGACTTCCTAGTTTCCAGAAGTTTTGGTATTTTGAAACTTGGATTTGGAAGCAAAAATGAAAATAAAATTCAGTTTCTCATTACTCAATTATTTTGTTGTTGTTTTTACCGATAGGTAACAATGGATCTGTAACTATTGTACATTATAATTGCACTTTAAAGTCATTGCTACTAGAGCTGTTAGAATTCATAGCTCCAAAGCAGCTGCCGTTCCACAGGGGTGGCCCTGGTCCAGGAGCTCCCAGGCCAACTGGGTCTTCTGGCTACCTGCTTCCTACAGTTTGGTTACAGAGAAGAGCAGACCAGGATCTGGCCAGACTGGGTCTAGAGCCCCATAACACAGAGCGGCTGAGGTTATTCTGAACTTAGGAACTGTTAGCCTAGCAATCAAGGGACAGCAACAAGCTAATGAACACTCTAGCCTCAAAATATTCCTCACCATCCTGCCCTTAAGCACTGCAGGGTAGTCATTAGCTGGAGATAAGCTGTGCACTTTGGTGGTGGAGGGCTTGGGCACCCGATGGCACCAGCACAACTAATATACAGCTGTAGAGCTGAAAACAAAAAACCAATTGCTAGGAGACATTTTATGCAACTTTTGTAATTGCAAAACAGAGTCTAAAATCACCTTGTAGGAAATACTATCATTTTAGGCAATTCTAACCAAATCTCAGAAATTAAATACAAAACGACAGGTGCTGGTATCTGGGATTCACCTCAGTGAATGGCACAGATCAGCCTGGTTTCGTTTGGAAGTCATCCAGGGAACTTCTACATCATGAATAGGCACAGCAGCACTGACAAACTAGTGCCTGCTGCTGTTACATTAAAAGTAACAGACAATAAGCCAGCAAAAGAGCTCAGGAATTCACTAGTATGTCCCGTGGGAAAGGAGTACTGGTACAAATTTGGATCAGACTGAGAGTCCCAAAGTTCTTCTAGACAACCAAGTCTTCCTTAGCATGAGTTAATTTTCCTGAGAATGACATATTTTTCCTGAGAATAAACCCTTTTACAAGCATTTAGAGGTCATCCCTCCCCACCGCACTGGAGCTAAACCAAGACAAGCCTGTGTTTTCAGAAGTACATCCTCCCTAGCTCAGCCCAGTGCATCTTGTGCTGCTGAGGATTAGAGAAGCTCCCTGGTACGTCGGTGCTTTGCACCCCAGGCTGGATCCACACTGAGCTGAGCAGAGGTTTAATGCTGGGCATTTCAAGGTGCCTCAAAGCAAAGAAGGCCACACAGAGTTTGGCTACTTACCGGGGCCTGAATCCAGCTGACCAGATCTCCGATATGAGTCTACCAGCGAAGCCCAGGGGAGGATATTACATCGAGGTGAGCCTTGTAAAGGAGGACAAATGCTGTGCTCTTCCACCTGGCCTGCAAGGCTCATGGGATGGGGCTGTGACCCACAACCCCCGGCATTCCCAGAAGGCACATCCAGGCAAAGTGTCCTGATGGTGGAGTCACCTTTCTTTCTAACAGCATCCCCAGCTGCCAAGTATCTCTACAAAAAAAGCTGACAAAGTGTAAGAGATCATAGGTGAAAAGAAGACACATGCAATTACAGCTTCTGTGATATGATACACACAGCTTCAAAGGGTAATGAAGAGGGAGGACAATGAAAACTAAGAAAGATGGGGCAGCAAAGGTGACGGCTCCATAATTACTCCATTTGCACAGAGTTGAAGCAGGGAACGCAGGGCATCCTCTCTGGGGAAGCAAACAGAAGGGATATATGTCCAGGTGTGAGGTGGGAACTGTGTTGGGCTTGTCTTGAAAAAGGAAAAGACTGAGCCTGTCCTTCCGCTGTCATATCCACCCGCCTTCTTCCGCTTCATTCAGGATAAAGACCATTAATAAGATAAACCACAGGAATGTGAGAAGGAAGGAGGATTAGAATTGTGGTTTATGGTTTGTTTTCCCCCCACAGTCCTGTTTCCTTGAGCCTTGATAAATGAATGTCTTCTTATCTAACGGTTCCGATTATCTGGTGTTGGATCAAGGTGAATCAGGATGAAGTCTGCCGTTTGGGAGTGCATTGATCCTACCTGCAGTCACCACTGGAGACAGGGCTGTCTGGAGAGGCCAGCTGGGAGGGAAGGCGACTGGCACAGCGGCAGGCAGGAGCCCGCAGTGCCATGTTGCAAAGGGTCAGCACAGCGGCTTGTGTTCCCAGCTGCCGGCTTTTCTGGGGAGACATTCCTTCTGCTTGGCACAAAATCCAGCCCCAGACCCAGCAGGATCTTCGGTACTGCTTGAAGGGTCTTGAGCCCTCTTGCAGTGACGGCAAGTCTGCGGATGTATTCACAATGGCTACATTGAGCACATTCATAAAGGAAGGTGCTGGGATGACCACCGATTTGGGCTGGGAAACAGCTGGGCAAACTGGTTTAGCAGAGGCATGGGGCCCATGGAGCACAGCACAGAGCTGGGCCTCTGGCAGCGCCGCACAGCAAGGAGACCATTAACTTGTCCAATATCTTCTTGCATGTGCACAAAATTGCACATCTGAGGAAAGGAGTTCTCCCATTCCCTCCTGCAACGCATGAAAAAGTATTTTGCTGGTTGAATTCAAACTTCCTGCTTGGTGATTTTTGTTGATTGTGCTGTAAATCCGCCGGGAGTAAGTGCTCGTTCCCTGCTCCCGATCCCATACAAGCCAGGATGCTACGAGCACAAACGTCACTTCACCGGGCTGGGCAGCCATGCCTGCTTTGCTCCTTCCTTGCCTGGAAACACCCCTGCACTGAACAGCCCTGGGGCCCCATGTCTGCTGTTTCTGATTCCGACCCTTTTGTGATGGGAGAAACAAAACCATGGGCAATAACTGAGAGGAGGTTTCACCCAAGATTTATACAACAGCAGGGCAGAGTTTTTTTGTTTTGTTCTTTGTTTCTTTCTTAATAATCCCTGATGTTTACTTCACTGTTTTCTTGGCAAGCAGTGAGCTGACATCACCATGATTCTCTGATCTCTTCTGCAAGTTGCATTAGTTAATTTAAGTCCACCCTTGTGCCATACATCCTTCATTACACCACCTGTGTACCACTTGGCCTCTGCCAACACGGACCGCAATCTGCTGTTGATGTGCCCGGTCACTCACCATTATAGCCCCCTTGAACTCTTCAAGGCAGCTTCAGTCCTTTACTGCCCTAAATTAGTGTCACAGGTAATTCCGTCCCATCATTGCTCAGGTGTTTTCTCGGACAGTTTATGAAGATGCTGAAAAGTGCAAGCGTTGAAAAGCACAAGCCCTAGGGCAGCTCCTGAGGAAGGCACCTCTATTAGCGCCCTTCCCCTTGAAAACTGACCTGCCATCCTACCTTCCACTGCCTGTCTGCTTATCCAGACTCCAGCATCTTATAGCATGAGCCGGACTAAGGACAGTTGGTGCAGGATCTCGTTCAAAGCTTTTTGGGATCCAGGTACGCTATGTACTCACTGAGCTGCACCCACATGCCTCCCGCCACCTCCGAGGAGCAGCAGAAAGGCAAGACTTCAGCCTGGAGAAGAGCTGTGTCCTTCTCTAGCCTCAGTAGAAAGAAATTATTTTCTTAACTGTGTGTCACTGAGGGGAGGGGACACCCACGGCTGAGGGGTCCCACCCCTGAGGAGAGGGGACACCCACCATTCAGGGGTCCCTTACCCACCCCTGAGGAGAGGGGACACCCGCAACAGAGGGGTCCCACCCCTGAGGAGAGGGGACACCCACCATTCAGGGGTCCCTTACCCACCCCTGAGGAGAGGGGACACCCGCAACAGAGGGGTCCCACCCCTGAGGAGAGGGGACACCCACCATTCAGGGGTCCCTCACCCACCCCTGAGGAGAGGGGACACCCGCAGCAGAGGGGTCCCACCCCTGAGGAGAGGGGACAC